>JAODAL010047396.1:0-29973 GCA_025379985.1 Phyllomedusa bahiana
TTCAACCCGAAACCGACATCTGGAATGATTTCTTGCTGTTCCCCTGTCCGCATCGGAATGTTTTTCGGCCAGCCCGCACGGCGCCTAAGTCCCGCACTGCGCCCATGTCCCCGCACTGTGCCCCAAACACACTGGCGAGGCGCAGGGAACTTTTGCCCGCATGTACGAGTGCACCGCCTCAGACGGCGAATCTTAGGCGCAGCGCCGCACTGCGCCTTGGTCCCCGCACTGCGCCCCACACACTGGCGGGGCGCGGCGGACTTTTCCCCGCATGTATGACCGCACTACCTCCGGCGCCGAATCATAGGCGCAGAGCCGCACTGCGCCTCAGTCCCGCACTGCGCCTAACACACAGGCGAGGCGCGGCGGACTTTACATGAAATGTATGAGCGCGCCCCGGCCCCGACATAAATCAGGCGCAGATTCCGCCGGAAAACTGGCGGAAATGTGCGCCCCGACCCGGCGAGATTCATACATGTCGCCCTAAGTCTTGGTGAACTACACTCACCGGCCACTTTATTAGGTACACCTGTCCAACTGCTCGTTAACACTTAATTTCTAATCAGCCAATCACATGGCGGCAACTCAGTGCATTTAGGCATGTAGACATGATCAAGACAATCTCCTGCAGTTCAAACCGAGCATCAGTATGGGGAAGAAAGGTGATTTGAGTGCCTTTGAACGTGGCATGGTTGTTGGTGCCAGAAGGGCTGGTCTGAGTATTTCAGAAACTGCTGATCTCCTGGGATTTTCACGCACAACCATCTCTAGGGTTTACAGAGAATGGTCCGAAAAAGAAAAAACATCCAGTGAGGGGCAGTCCTGTGGGCGGAAATGCTTGTTGATGCCAGAGGTCAAGGAGAATGGGCAGACTGGTTCGAGCTGATTAGAAAGGCAACAGTGACTCAAATAGCCACCCGTTACAACCAAGGTAGGCAGAAGAGCATCTCTGAACGCACAGTACGGCGAACTTTGAGGCAGATGGGCTACAGCACAGAAGATCAACACGGGTGCCACTCCTTTCAGCTAAGAACAGGACAACTGAGGCTCCAATTTTGCCCAAGCTCATCGAAATTGGACAGTAGAAGATTGGAAAAACGTTGCCTGGTCTGATGAGTCTCGATTTCTGCCGCGACATTCGGACGGTAGGGTCAGAATTTGGCGTCAACAACATGAAAGCATGGATCCATCCTGCCTTGTATCAACGGTTCAGGCTGGTGGTGGTGGTGTCATGGTGTGGGGAATATTTTCTTGGCACTCTTTGGGCCCCTTGGTACAAATTGAGCATCGTTGCAACACCTTGTGGAATCTATGCCACGAAGAATTGAGGCAGTTCTGAAGGCAAAAGGGGGTCCAACCCGTTACTAGCATGGTGTACCTAATAAAGTGGCCGGTGAGTGTATATCCAGTATTCTTTAAAGAGCTTGTCTGTGTTCGCCCGCGGGACCCCCCTCGCTTCTCCCTGTGACTTTACAGCGGTAGATGCTCCTTTAAAATTCTCTACCTAACTGCATAAAATCTTCAAATCTCTGATCTAACTAAGTTGTAAGGATCACAGCTAACAGTAGAGCTTTCTCTGTGAAGAAATAGAATAATTTCGCTGAGCTGTTTGGACACAGGCAGAGCGCACGTCCTACTGCTATGAGACGCTGACAGACACTGATCATGAACAGGAAGGGCTGTTCTATGTAAAACGAGGTCATTTGATTTTTCTAGCCAATCGCAACCATACACATCCCAGTCATGACGTCGCGCACACATCTCACCCTGCTCTCTTCTGTAAGCTGATTTGCTGGCCGCCAAAATGACAGGAAGCGCCAAAAATGGCGCGATATTATTAGTTGATGCACAGATTTTAACCTAAATTATCGCATGATCTAAAAAATTCGATCAACATAAAAAACTGTGCCGATTTCAACTTTGTCGATAATAATCGCTCAACACTAGTTAACACAACTTGCATCCAGTGGTTTCACATCTTCGTCCTCTCAGTCACGGCCACAAATGTCGTCATCATCATCATCAGTCCAGCCTGAAGCACAAACAGCCCACATGTCAACCAATGTACAGACCACTGTGGATAATCCATGTTCTGAATAGCTCTTCGATGAACCAATGCGGTTGGGGTCAGAAGGCATTTCAAGAGATCAAGAGGCCAAAGAGGATGATTTTGTCTGCTCTGACGCCCAATCACTGATGCCCTCGGAGGAGAAGGAAGCTGGTCAGTCAGCAGAAACCCGAGCGGTCAGCAACGCCCTGCAGTGCTGTGGCTTCTAGCCTGCAGCTTCAGGCTGTAGACTGTCAGGACGAGGAAGTCACCTGTGACGAGGATGTTGATAATGACATTGCGGATCCAACGCGGTATTTTCAGCAGCATTTGCTTGTGAGTGCCTCTTCAGTTGAGGAGGAGGAAGATGATGGGGTAGTGTTAGAACGGCCTCAGAAAGGGAGAGGGCAGTTGCACAAGTCCGCTGACATTAATCCACCTGCCATGGTCAGTGGTGGCAGCGGAAACACCGATACTAGGTTTTCACCATCGAAGAGGTTCAGGACCTGTGAAGCCTGGGCCTTTTGCGATCAAGCCTCAGATTCGCCGACCGACGACACATACCAGATTTGCCGTCAATGCATCAGTAGAGGGAAGAATCTAAAGAGTTTAACCACCATGAACATGCATAGGCACATGCATCTAAGGCATGAATTGATGTGGAGGAATCACTTGGAGAAACAAGGTCACACAGGTCCTGGGATTCCAACCACTGTGACATCCTCTGTGTCCTCCTCCTCCTCCGGCACTTCCAAGACCAAGCGGTCCTCTGCTGCCCCTGTCCCGGAGCGGCATGAGCAAGCACCAGCCCCAGTGCCACTGCCGCCCAATTACCACCACCACCAGAGACACAGCCTATCCCATCTCCTTCCACCAGTTTGATCTGCATGCCGTACAGTGGCCAGTCCAGCAGCTAGCCTTCTGTGTACCAGGTGTGAGAGCAGAAGAAGTGCTTTCACCCCCACCATCCCAAAGCCAAATGCCTGAATGTCGGCATTGCCAGGCTCTTGGCTGTGGAAATGTTGCCTTTCCACCTGGTGGACACAGATGGGTTCCGCCATGTCATTTCCCTGGCATGCCCCCAACATCAGATACCGAGCAGGCATTTCTTTTCCCGAAAAGCCGTCCCTGCCCTAGCCAGCCACGTGTCAGAAAAAATCTCCAGCGTGTTGGCTGCATCTGTGTCCAGCAAAGTCCATCTGACCACAGCCACATGGACTAGTAAGCACGATCAAGGCTGTTACATCTCTGTGACAGCTCACTGGGTGAGTTGGGTGGATGTGGATGTCTCTGGTGATGATGTTGGTAGTGATGAGCGAACCCTAAAAAGTTCGAGTAGCACCTCGAATTTTGAGAGGTTCGGATTGAAGTTCAAGTCGAACTCAAACCGAACTTCAAACCCCATTGAAATAAATGAGAGGAGATGTTCTGGTTAATTTTTATACCCATACAGGTGAGGAGAAGGTGCAATTAGCATCCATAACAATACAATGGATACGTGGAACAGCTTAGTGAAGAAAATTTGGCTCTAGGAGTCACAGAAAAAAATTTACAGGCTAAAATAATTCATTCCTTTCAATGGCTAACTGAAAAGATGAGGACAGTGTAGTTATAGGAGGTGCAGCGCTAGCAGCTGCCACAGGGCCCCTTTGACACATAAGAAGACACCAATATTGGAAATGGCACAGGGAACTGGCAGGAGCCACCTATCACTTTTTGCACCAGGATTTTTGTGAAAAGGTCATTGACTATTGCTGTCCTTTACCGCAGTATGACCACAAAACAAGCACAGATGCCATTATGGACCCTCAGAATACAAATTTGCACTAAGAAATTGACTATTTCAAACAAGATTTTTTCCAGTGCTGCTGCTGCAGCTGCAGCAGCTACTTGCCATTCTACTGCTGTCACATTGCTGATGTTGTTCCACCGCAACATTAGAACGTGAAGAAGATGCAATAGATGTCTACAGTTGGTCAATGAGCCCTGTCTCAAATTCCTGCATTCTACTGTCAAATTGAGTGGGTAGAAGGAAATTGCTCATTTTTGATTTGTAACGTGGATCAAGGAGGGTGGCCACCCAGCAACCGCTGTTCATTTTGATTGCCTTGAGGCATGTGAAATTTGAAATGAGTATGTGAAATAAACCTTTTTCAATATGACCTTTACTATTGGTGTCTTTTACAGTGACCTGATCCCAAAACCAGCACAGATGCCCTTATGGAACTGCAGAATAAAATTTGCAAGAAGAAATAAGTATTTGAACCAATATTTTAGTGAATAGGACATTGACTATTGTTGTCTTTTACCGCAGCATGACCACAAAACCAGCACAAATGCCCTTATGGACCCTCAGAATAAAATTAGCTAGAAGAAATGAGTATGTGAAATAAGCTTTTTTTTCCAATAGGACCTTTACTAACGATGTCGTTTACAGTGGCCTGACCACAAAACCAGAAAAAATGACCTTATGGACACTCACAATAAAATAAGCAAGAGGAAATGATTATTTGAAACAAGATTTTTGGGAATAGGACAAATAGGATAAATATTAAAAAAGTCAAGATTTATTCACAGTCTCTTATTGAAGAGAAGTACAGTGAGCCCTGACTGGAACCCAGCCCACTGTCCCTGCCTACTTGACGTGCTGCCCTAGGCGGCAGACGCCACATGGGCGACAGTCCCTGCGCTGCTAGAGTGCTGGGGCCGTCAGGAGGAAGAATAGTCAGACAGTTCGGGTCAAACCAATCGCCAAGCCACAAATCGGAACCAAAGAGAAACCTTAAACAAGCTGGGGTCAAAAGCCAAACGGGAGCGAGGTACAAAATCAGAGCGTAAGACAGGGTCAGGAAACTAGCCGAGGTCAGGTACACAGGTAAATGAACAAACTAATAAAGCACAGGTACCTAAGGCAGCCAGGAGAATATTGCAGGCGCAGCACTAAGCCTGCAGGGAGTTTCAATGTGATTCCCGGATACCTCCCCTTTAGGTGATTGGAGCGGCCTCTGGGTCCTCCCATTGGCTGGTACGACACACCCCTGTCCAGAGTGGCTGGGTCTCTGTCACTCACAGAGCTGCCAGCAGAATATTTATCTGGTCTGGGTTTGTCTGGGTGAGACTCATGGAAGTCCCTCACCAGGTGATCAACATGAATGGATTTTGCCGGAACCCATGATCTCTCTTCAGGACCATACCCCTTCCAATGGACCAGGTACTGCAGTGACCTTTTGGACCTTAGGAGAATCCAAAATACGGGCAACTTCATATTCTAACTCCCCCTATATGCAAACTGGAGGAGGAGGTCTAGAGGGTGGAGTCACAGGCTGAATATACCTCTTAAGAAGTGCACGATGGAACACGTTATGAATACGGAGAGAAGAGGGTAGAACAAAGATGCCGTCTATCAGAATTTTTCTTCTGGTTGTTCTAGGTATGAACCAAGTTCTTCTGAACTTGGGCCCAGACTGTGTACAGATCTTTAATGATAACATCCATCCCGCTGTGATCAGACATAGCACTGGAAAATGACGCATGCCTTGGGTGAAAACCATAATTACAGTAAAATGGTGAGGTACCAAGCAAATTCAACCAACGGTAAGTATTTTACCCAATCTACCTGCTGATCCGATACATAACAACAGAGTTTTTGTGTTACCATTTGATTTACCCTCTCTGTCTGCCCATTGGTCTCTGGGTGGAAGGCAGAGGAAAAGGACAGGGTGATACCGAGAGTCTTGCAAAGGGCTCTCCAAAATCGAGAAACGAACTGAACCCCTCTTTCTGAAACGATATTCTCTGAAATACCATGAAGCTTGCCAATGTGTTTGACAAAGAGTTCAGCAAGTTTTTTTGGACGACGGTAACCCCCTTAAAGGAACAAGATGGCACATTTTGCTGAAACGATCCACTACCACCCAAATAACTGTTTTGCCCCGTCCGAAGGGGGAAGGTCCATCATAAAATCCATGGAGATGTGGGTTCATGGATGTTCAGGAATAGGTAGAGGGCATAGTTCACCAGGAGGATGAGTTCTGGGAACCTTAGCCCGAGCGCAGACTTCACAAGATGCCACATAGGCCTCAATATCACGAGGCAATAACGGCCACCAGTAAATATGAGAAATAAGCCTTTTTGTGCCAGACACTCCAGGATGCCCAGATAACACGGAATCATGAAATTCTTTTAATACTCTTAGCCAGAACTGAGTGGGGACAAAGACCTTCGAAACAGGACAATTAGCAGGTCTCATCTCCTGGTGGGACTTAATCTCAGTGGCTAAATCAGGGGAAATAGCTAACAGTCTCCTTGGGCAATATAGGTACCGGATCCTCCTGGGATGTGTGGCTGGCACAGAAGCTTCTAGATAGAGCATCAGCCTTCACATTTTTCGAACCAGGTCTGTAAGTCGAAGCGCATAAAAAATAATGCCCAACGCGCCTGATGTGGATTTAACCTTTTAGCACTCTCTAAAAAGGTAAGGTTCTTATGATCAGTAAGGACTGTGACTTGATATTGGGCACCTTGGAGGAAGTGGCGCCATTCCTCGAAGGCCCACTTAATAGCCAACAACTCCCGGTTCCCAACATCATAATTCCTTTCAGCTGAGGAAAATGTACGTGAAAAGAAGGCACAAGGGTGAAGGTTAGCCATAGTAGCGGACCCCTGAGACAAGTTCGCCCCTGCGCCATACTCGGAAGCATCAACCTCAACGACAAAGGGTTTGCTAGACCCTGCTTGAATCACACGGAGCGTGATACAAAACCTGCTTAACCTTCTCAAATGCTCTTTTGGCTCAGTTGTATACTGAACTTCACCCCCTTCTTATCAGCAGTCACAGCCGACTAAGACAGAAAAATTACGAATAAATTTACGATAGTAATTAGCAAACCCAATAAAAAACCGCTGTAGGGCCTTCAGGATGAAGCGGACCCAATCAAGAATACCTGATTTTCCCCGGGGTCCAAAGAAATGATAGGAGTCAGGATGAACCCAAGAAAATGTACGTCCGCCCCTGAAAACACATTTTTCAAGTTTTGACAAACAAACATTCCTTCAGGAATTGCAAAACCTTCGTATGTTGTTTAACGTGAACGACCAATCTTCCAAAAGGGTTAAAATGTCATCCAGGTAACGACCATACAACACCAATGCGTTCACAAAAAACATCATAACCAGTACTGAACACCACGGGAGATTACACAACCCGAACGGCATACAGATCTCAAAATGATTTTCGGGAAAGTGTTAAACTTGGTTTTTTCACTCTCCCTTTTGGATAGGGGTTGATTAAGCCCCTCAAAGGGTCCAACTGGAAAACCATTGCTCCCGGATTTGGATTGAACAGATCAGGATCAAGGTAAAGGGTATTGTTTTTAAAAACCGTTATTTTATTCATTCAGGAAATTTCTAGCATGGACGGGGGCCCCATCCATTTTCCTAAAAAGAAAAACCCTGCACCCGGGGGGACACCGAAGGCAGATATCCCCCTTCTTAAGCTTCTGCAATATATGTTTCAGGGCAGTCCTCCTGACCAACAGATTATAATCCCCCCTTGGAAACCTCACTCCGGCAATAGGTCAATGGCCCGGGTCGTAGATCTATGAGGGATAGAAATCTCTGACTGTTTCTAAAGAAAATACTTCACAAAGTCAAAAATAACAACAGGAACTTGCTCCACCTCATATTGCCCAGATGGTAAGACATCTGTCAACAAAAACATTGTCCCCACTTGACCTAATTCACCAAATTCCAGAAAACTCCGGTTGTTTTCTGAAGCCAGGCAGCCCCAAAACCACATCAGCGGCAGCCCCTCCAGATAAAAAAAACCCCTTTTTGAATGTAGTTCCGACCACCATCCCACTAGTAGTACAAGTTGGTTTTGGCCCCGTACAAGGTGGATCAATAGCCACAACCACAGAGAATCAGATAGCGGTCTCCAAGAAAGGCCCTTTAACTTAACAAAAGACGCACCCAACAAATTTTAAAGCTAACAGAACCACAACGCATTCCCAAACCAACAGCGACAAGTATAAATCTTAACGGGAGCAGCAACTTTGGAACAATGGGAATACCTCTCGCCTAGTGACCTTCCTGCAAATCACCGGCCTGGAGTTTACCACCTGGTCTTCCTCTGGGCACTCCCGCCGCGTGTCCACCCTTCGCCACATAAAAGCATAATTCCTGGATACCCAGAAGTCCTCAACCCTAGCAGCAGTTGCAGAAGAAGCCCCCCTTGCTTGCTCCTCGGTTTATATCGGACCGGTGTAGGTGACCATGGACGAACCACTGGGGTGGTAGCCTTCTCCCGATGTCTCTCCCTAAAACGCCAGTCCAGACGAACGGCTAATGCCACAGTCTCATCTAAAGTACCAGGGGTAGGGTATGTCCCCAATAAATCCTTCATCCTACCCTAATCTAAATTGACATCTAAGAGCTGGGCCGTTCCACCCAGACGGAACACACTAGTGCCGAAATTCAGAGCAATACTCCTCCACAGTCTTTTTACCCTGCCTCAAGGTGGTCAGCTGAGCCTCGGCCACAGCTTCCCTATCAGGGTCATCAAAAATTATGCCTAAAGAGGCAAAGAACCTGTCCACGGAAGACAGTTCTGACGAACCAGGTGGTAAAGAGAATGCCCACTCCTGGGGGAGACCCTGAAGTATGGACATAACAATTCCCACTCTTTGCTCCTCATTGCCCCAGGTACGTGGGCGGAGCCTAAAATACAGGCCAAAAAGGCCTTCCTGTTGCCTAGAACCTGTCAGGCAACTGGATAGGAGGCTGCACAGGAGGGGAAGGTAGTGCAGGGACACTTGGACTCGAGGAAGTCTCCTGCTGTTGTACCCTCAGCGCCAGATCCTGGACTAGCTGGGTTTTGCCCCTGCAAACTGCTCACCAGAGCTGTCATGGGGTTCATAGTCAGGGTAGAGCAGTAACGGTTTCGGCCTGCAATAATGTCACGTCAAGGGAAGTACATTGAGCCCTGACTGGAACCCAGCCCACTGTCCCTGCCTACTTGACGTGCTTCCCTAGGCGACAGATGCCAACTGGGCGACAGTCTCTGCGCTGCTAGAGTGCTGATCGGAACCAAAGAGAAACCTTAAACAAGCCAGGGTCAAAAGCCAAACGGGAGCAAGGTACAAAATCAGAGCGTAAGACAGGGTCAGGAAACTAGCCGAGGTCAGGTACACAGGTAAACGAACAAACTAATAAAGCACAGTTAAGGCAGCCAGAAGAATATCGCAGGCGCAGCCTGCGGGGAGTTTAAATGTGATTCCAGGATACCGCCCCTGTAGCTGATTTAAGCGGCCTCAATGTCCTCCCATTTGCTGGTGCGACACGCCCCCTGTCCGGAGTGGCTGGGCCTCTTTCACTCACAGAGCTGCCAGCAGAATGTGTATCAGGGTGGGGTCGCAAATCAGCTGCTGCAGACTCTTGCTCCCTGCAGGCTAAGCGCCGCCTAGCCCTGACAGAAGAACTGTACTCCAAAGACAGCAAATCAAGTGTTCTTAAATGCCTATACTTTGAATGGGCAAATAGGATTATAAACAGAAATTTTTCCTATGCAATATCGGTGAAATGGGGTCGTATGGAAGAACTCTCACAGCAAATCAAGTGGTCTTAATTGCCTGTACTTTGCAATGGGCAAAACTGACCATTTTCCGAACGGTTCGGCTCAGCACTAGATGGTGGGTCTCAGGCTCGGCTGACACTGCAGGGATAGTGCAGGTTTCAGATCCCCAAACTCCACAGGTAGTATCACGTGCCAAGAGAAACCAGGCTGTGTTGAAATTAATGTGTCTTGGAGACTGTCAACACACAGGTCAAGAACTGTGGGCGGCTTTGCCCAATGAGACAGAGCAGCGGCTGGGTGATAAGAACCTAGCGCCAGGCAAGGTGGTGTGCGACAACGGAAAAATCTCCTTGCCGCCCTTAAGATCGGTAGGCTTGCGCACATCCCTTTCCTGGCACACTTCATGAACCTGGTTGTGCAGAAATTTCTAAAGCGCTACCCGGGTCTGGACGGTCTGCTGTGGAAGGCTCGAGGTCTGAGCTCACACTTCTGGTGTTCGCACCCTGCTTTGGCACAACTGGCATTGTTGCAGTGTCATCTGGGCCTCCACATCAACTCATTTTTGATGTGGCAACATGCTGGAATTCCACCCTCCATATGCTCCAGCAATTGTGGCAGCAGTGTAATGCCATTACATAGTTACATAGTTACATAATTTGTCAGGCCGAAAAAAGACATATGTCCAGACATATGCAGTATGAAGTGGCGCATGGCCTTACAAGCAGAGGTGCAGACCTCGGGATGTTGAGCCATAGAGAGTGGAGGCAGGTGAAAGATCTCTGTACCCTCCTTGCCAGTTTTGAAGACGCCACCAACATGGTCAGTCAGGACAATGTCCTTGTCAGCATGACCATTGTGGTGATATTTGTTCTGGAACAAGTGTTAGTCACTCTGAAAAAGCAGGTCCCAGCAGTGATGTAGGAGGAAGCGGACACAGATGTGGACACAGAGCCTTACTCGCCATTGGATCTAGAAGGCCCGACTGTTTCCCAACTTTGTAGGTCTTGGTTAGACAGTGGTTCGGGGTCCAGGGCTGGTGCAGGGCAGCCCTTCAGCTCTCAGAGTACAGCGTATGAGGCTAGCCAAGGCTGTGGTGATGCTCAGCATGAGGAAGCGGAGGAGGAGGATGAGGCATGTCTAGACACCGACAGTACAGATGTCCCTGCATTGGTAAGAGGTTGGCACAGATTTGAGGAGGAGGAGGAAGAGGAAGAAAATCTGTTTAGTGCCCCTAGACCGCGAAGACTTGTTAAATACTGGCTGCATCTCACACATGAGTTCTTGGATGCTACATTACCTGCAACATGATCCATGCATCAAGGCAATCAAAATGAACAGAAGCTACTGGGTGGCCACCCTCCTTGATCCACGTTACAAATCGAAAATCAGCAAATTCCTTCCACCCACACACATTGACAGTAGAATGCAGGAATTTGAGACCGTGCTTATTGATCAACTGGAGACATCTGTTGCATCTTCTTCACGTTCTAATGTCACGGTGGAACAACGTCCGCAACGTGCCAGCAGTAGAGTGGCAAGTAGCAGCAGTAGCAGCAGGCAGTGTGGCAGAAGCCTAATAGGTGACCTGTGGGAATCGTTATTTACCACCTCATCAACACCTACAAGGCAGGGCAGAATTGAGACGCAACAGAGACCGCCTTAAGACCATGGTCCATGACTATCTGAGTCTCAACACCGATGTTTTTGGACTTGGTCTGGACCCAATCGACTTCTGGGTGTCCAAACTGGATGAATGGCCTGAGCTGGCTCGGCATGCCATATTGGTGTTGCCCTGCCCAGCAGCCAGCGTTATCTCTGAACGCACTTTCAGCACAGATGGCGGGGTGATAACAGACAAACGTATCCGGCTTTCTACTGCGAATGTGAATCGTTTGACTTTTATCAAAATGAATCAAGAGTGGATCTCTGATGATTTTGTTGCCCCGATTGCCAAGGTCACCGATTAGTGAACTGTAGCAGGCCTACTTCACAATGTGAACTACACATTCCACATTGAAAAAAAAATGATCCTATTGAAAAAACTTTATTCAAAATACTCATTTCTTATTGTTAATTGTATTCAGAGTGTCCAAAAGGTTATTTTGCTGGTTTTGTGATCAGGCGACTGTAAAAGACAACAATAGTGAAGGTCTTATTGAAAAAAAACCTTATTTCAAATACTCATTTCTTCTTGAAAATTGTAAACAGTGTCAATGGTTTTGGGATCATGCTGCTGTAAAAGACAGCAATAGTCAAGGTCCTATTCCAAAAAATCATGTTTAAAAAAACTCTTTTATTTGTGCTAATTTTATTCTTAGTGTCCATAAGGTGTTTTCTGCTGGTTTTGGGGTCAGGCTACTGTAAAATCCTAATCCTAGTTGCCAGTTGGAAATAATAGGGATTTAAGAACACTTGTGATTTGCTGTCTTTGGAGTACAGTTCTTCAATAAGAGACTGTGAACAAATCTTGACCTTTTTAATATTTATATTTTGAACATGGCCTGTCATCCCTTGGTCAGTTCCCTGTTCGTCTAATTTCTGAAGAGCAGCGCCAATCTGTTCTTCAGTGGTTAACGCACCCTGCATCCAGTGGTTTTAACTCCTCTTCCTCAGTCATGGCCACAAATATGGTCATCATCATCATCAGTACAAACTGAAGCAAAGACGGGCCAAATGTCACCCAATAAACAGACCCCACTGGATAATCTGTATTCTGAAGAGCTCTTTGCTGACACAATGAGGTTGGGGTCAGAATGCATTTCAAAAGATCAAGAGGCCCAAGAAGATGATTTTGTCTGCTCTGATGCCCAATAGCTGATGCTCTCAGAGGAGGAGAAGGAAGCAGGTTCCTCTCTTTCGGCTGGACTCGTCATTTTTAAGGTACTAAAATGACAAACACAATAGGTAAAAGGCGTGGAACTCGTTATATGTTCTCCATACCCTTCCTTAAAATGAGGTTCTGCCTTTGTTAACATACATGCGCTTCTACAAGAAGGGCGATATTTTGTACATTAAGGGTATAGGCACCATACAAAAAGGCATGCCACTTAAATGCTATCATGGCAAGACTGGCAGGATTTACAATGTTAAACAGCATGCTGTGGGTATAATTGTGAGCAAGCAGATCCAGGGTAAAACCCTTGCCAAAAGAATCAATGTCTGTGTGGAGCACACTCCAAGAGCAGAGAGAGTTTCCTCCAGCATGTCAAGGAAAATGTGAGGAAGAGAAAGGAAGCCAAGGAGAAGGTCACCTGGGTGGAACTGGAGCGTCAGCTTTCCAAGTGAAGCTCACTTCGTCCGCACTTGTCGAAAGGAACCTGAGCTCCTTGAGCCCATTCCTGATGAATTTATGGCATAATGTGACAATATCTTTTGCAAAATATTCCATTGTTGCTTAAGCATAAGGATGTAATGGTGCTACATAAGGCTTTTTCGAATTTTATATGGAGTGGCAAGTGCTCTCATATAGGCATAAATTTCTCAAGCGCTACCCAGGTCTTGACTGTCTCCTTCACAAGGCCGGAGGACTTAGCTCACACTACTGCCATTTGCACACTGCTTTGGCCCGACTGTCAGCGTTGCAGCATCATCTGGACCTCCCCATCAACCATCTGTATTTCGTTGTGCAAATTTTATTGGGAGTGTCCATAAGGGCATTTTTGCTGCTTTAGTGGTCATGCCGCGGTAAAAGACAGCGATAGTCAATGTCCTATTCAGAAAAAATCTTGTTTGAATTTGTAATTTCTGCTGGTTTTGGGGTTAGGTCACTGTAAAAGACACCAATAGTAAAGGTTGTATTGGAAAAAAGCTTATTTCACAGACTCATTTCTTATTTCACATGCCTCAAGACAATCAAAATGAACAGTGGTTACTGGGTGGCCACCCTCCTTGATCCACGTTACAAATCAAAAGTGAGCAATTTCCTTCCACCCACACAAGTTGAAAGTAGAATGCAGGAATTTGAGACAGGGCTCATTGACCAACTGGAGACATCTGTTGCGTCTTCTTCACGTTCTAATGTTACGGTGGAACAACGTCAGCAATGTGACAGCAGTAGAATGGTAAGAAGCCGTAGCAGCGGCAGAATTGAAAACCATCTTGTTTGAAAGAGTCGATTTCTTCTTGCAAATTTTTATTCTGAGTGTCCATAAGGGCATCTGTGCTGTTTTTTTGGTCAGGTCACTGTAAAAGACACCAATAGTAAAGGTCGTATTGAAAAAAAAGCTTATTTCACAAACTCTTTTATTCTCGCTAATTTTATTGAGTGTTCGAAAGGTCTTTTCTGCTGCTTTTGTGGTCATGCTCCTCTAAAAAACAGCGGTAGTCAATGTCCTATTCAGAAAAATCTTGTTTGGAATATTCATTTCTTCCTTCGAATTTTATTCTGATGGTCCATAAGGGCATTTGTGCTGGTTTTGGGGTCATGCTGTAGAAAAAGACAGCGATAGTCAATGTCCTATTCAGAAAAATCTTATTTAAAATAGTCATTTATACCTGCGAATTTTATTCTGATGGTCAATAAGGGCATTCTTGCTGATTTTGTGGTCAGGTCACCGTAAAAGACACCAATAGTAAAGTTTGTATTGAAAAAAAGCTTATTTGACATACTCTTTCATTCTTGCTAATTTTATTGAGTGTCTGAAAGGTCTTTTCTGCTGCTTTTGTGGTCATGCTGCTGTAAAAGACAACGATAGTCAATGTCCTATTCAGAAAAATCTTGTTTCAAAGACACCTTTCTTTTTGCAAATTTTTCCTGAGTGTCCATAAGGGAATTTTTGCTGGTTTTGGGGTCATGTCACTGTAAAAGACACCAATAGTTGTGATGAGCGATCAGTAAAATAATCGTGATCTAGACGATTGCTGATTTTGAAAAATATTGTGCCGATTTTTGATCTCGATCAATCGCCGATTCCCATGGAAGTCAATGGGAGAGGATGACCAGGTTAATTTTTAGACCCAAACAGGTGAGGAGAAACTGGAATTACCATCCACAGCAGTAAACTGGATACGTGGTACATCTTAGTCAAGACAATTAGGCTCTAAGGGTATGTTCACAAGACGTTTTTCAGATCAGTTTTTTTATTGTTTTTTCGGACCCAAAACGAATCCAAAAAATGTATCTAACAATGTGCAGTGTGATTTATATTGGTTTCAATGTAAAACATGCATCTCCGTTCAGACGAGTGATCGCTGATGCGTGTTTACTTGCGTCTTTTCAATGCGTTTTTCGGATCCGTTTTAAGAATTGACATGCCAATTCTACTTGTGTTTTACGCAAGTGAAATCCCCATAGGAAACAATGGGGTGAGCTTTTGGAGCCCGATAAACGGATCCAAAAGTTAAAGATACTTCTGGGTACGTTTTGGATGCGCTTTTGATACGAAAAGGACATCCGAAAAACGCATTGGATTAAAATTTGAAGTGTAATATACTATATCGGCCGCTAGAGGTCACATTTGATCTAGAAGAACTGTTTGAACTTTAGTAACCTAATGATCCAATAGAGGGCGCTTCCAACATTTTACATGTGTTTAATCTTATAAATCGCTTTTTATATTAAAGCAATTTTTTTAGTATAGAATGGGTGTTTATAGAAATTATAGAAGTTTTAACTAATTAATTTATTTATTAATGTTTTAGAGGAATAGTTTATTATACAATGTTGAGTGGTTTCCTTATAATACTCAAACCACTCAACATTCTATAATAAACTATTTATCTAAAACATTAATAAATTTATTAGTTAAAACTTCTATAAAAACCCATTCTATACTAAAAAACAGCTTTTATATAATTCAATAAATTTAAAAAGCGATTTATAAGAATAAACACATGTAAAATGCTGGAAAGCGCTCTCTATTGGGCTTCATCTGAAACACATGTAAAATGCTTGCAGTTATAGCGCCCTCTATTAGGCTTCGTAGGAAACACATGTAAAATGCTTGCAGTTATAGCGTCCTCTATTAGGCTTCGTAGGAAACACATGTAAAATGCTGTTATAGCGCCCTCTATTAGGCATCCTCTTACACTACAACTTAACCACTTTCCACTCTAAGTGAAAATGTAGGTCATTAGGTTACTAAAGTTCAAACAGTTCTTCTAGATCAAATGAGACCTCTAGGGGCCGATTTAGTGTATTACATACCCTTACATACATACATATGTAAGGGTAAAGTATATTACACTTCTACCTTTTCAAACTACAACCTGTGTATATATATTGAAAAACAGATCCGAAAAACGCATCAAAAATGCATGCAAAACGCATCCAAAAAAGCATCAGCTGCTGCGTTTTTGGATATGTTTTTGGGATGCAGTTTGGATGCAGTTATCAATGCGTTTTCTTCTAGTGAAAAACGGATAAAAAAACGGATCCAGAACGTCGTGTGAACATATCCTACGAGTCCCAGAAAAAAATTCAAAGTCTAAAATAATTAATTCCTTTCAATGGCTAACCGAAAAGATGAGGACAGCGTAGCTATAGCAGGTATAGAGGTAACAGCTGCTACAGTGCCCCCGTGACACATGAGAAGACATCGGTGTTGGAAATGGCACATGGTAACTGGCAGGAGACCCCTATCTCTTTTTACACCAAGGACCAAGAATATGTCATATTTGTGGTGGC
Organism: Phyllomedusa bahiana; assembly: GCA_025379985.1. Taxonomy (NCBI): domain Eukaryota; kingdom Metazoa; phylum Chordata; class Amphibia; order Anura; family Hylidae; genus Phyllomedusa; species Phyllomedusa bahiana. The sequence continues at coordinate 16,246 of JAODAL010047396.1, forward strand.
AGCAAGAACATCCCAACGGGGAACATTGAGGTTCAGCTGGCAGGGCCGTAGTTATAGTGGGTGGAAGCCAGGGCTGCCGTCAGTCATCTATTAACTGTTTCATGGCCACATGCAGCTAAATAAATGGGGCACTCACCCATTACTACTTCCTATGTTTAACATATCACTGGGTCCCATTTTGATAAGGGCCACTGACAGGAGTACTGTCCTACTGGCACTCCTGGCAACCCTTTTACAATAGCCTGACCCCAAAACCAGCAAAATGCCATTATGGACACTCAGAATAAAATTAGCAAGAACAAATCAGTATTTCAAACAAGATTTTTGTGAAAAGGACATTGACTATCGCTGTCTTTTACCACAGCATGAACCCAAAACCAGCACAGATGCCCTTATGGACCCTCAGAATAAAAATTCGCACTAAGAAATTGACTATTTCAAACAAGATTTTTTCCAATGCTGCTGCTGCCACTGCTACTTGCCACTCTACTGCTGTCACGTTGCTGATGTTGTTCCACCGTGACATAAGAAGAATACGCAACAGATGTCTCCAGTTGGTCAATGAGCCCTGTCTCAAATTCCTGCAATCTACTGTCAAACTGAGTGGGTGGAAGGAAAGTGCTGATTTTTGATTTGGAACGTAGGTCAAAGAGGGTGGCCACCCAATAACCACTGTTCATGTTGATGGCCTTGAGGCATGTGAAATTTGAAATGAGTATGTAAAATAAGACTTTTTTAAATATGACCTTTACTATTGCTGTGTTTTACAGTGACCTGACCCCAAAACCAGCACAGATGCCCTTATGGACCTTCAGAATAAAATTTGCAAGAAGAAATAAATAGTTGAACCAATATTTTAGTGAATAGTACATTGACTATCTCTGTATTTTACTGCAGCATGACCACAAAACCAGCACAGATGCCCTTATGGACCCTCAGAATAAAATTCGCAAGAAGAAATAAGTATTTGACCCAATATTTTAGTGAATACGACATTGACTATCGCTGTCCTTTACCACAGTATGACCACAAAATCAACACAGATGCCCTTATGGACCCTCAGAATAAAATTTGCAAGAAGAAATAAGTATTTGAACCAATATTTTAGTGAATAGGACATTGACTATCGCTGTCTTTTACCGCAGCATGACTACAAAACCAGCACAGATGCCCTTATGAACCCTCAGAATAAAAATTTGCAATAAGAAATTGACTATTTCAAACAAGATTTTTTTAAATGCTGCTGCTACTGCTGCTACTTGCGATTCTACTGCTGTAACGTTGCTGACGTTGTTCCACCATGACATTAAAACGTGAAGAAGACGCAATAGATGTCTCCAGTTGGTCAATGAGCCCTGTCTCAAATTCCTGCATTCTACTGTCAAATTGGGTGGGTGGAAGTAAATAGCTGACTTTTGATTGGTAACGTGACTCAAGGAGGGTGGCCACCCAGTAACCATTTTGATTGCCATGAGGCATGTGAAATTTGAAATGAGTATGTGAAATAAGCTTTTTTTCAATTTGACCTTTACTATTGCTGTTCTTTACAGTGGCATGACCCCAAAACCAGAAAAAATGCCCTTATTGACCATCAGAATAAAATTTGCAGGAAGAAATGAATATTTCAAACAAGATTTTTCTGAATAGGACATTGACTATTGCTGTCTTTTACAGCAGCATGACCACTAAAGCAGCAAAAATGCCCTTATGGACACTCCCAAAAAAATTTGCACGAAGAAATGCAGATGGTTGATGGGGAGGTCCAGATAATGCAGCAATGCTGACAGTCAGGCCGAAGCAGTGTGCGAATGCCGGAAGTGTGATCTAAGACCTTGAGTCTTCCTCAGAAGACAGTCAAGACCTGGGTAGTGCTTGCGAAATTTCTGCCTATATGAGAGCGCTTGCCCCTCCATATAAAATTCGAAAAAAGCCTTAGGTAGCATCCTTACATGCTTATGCTTAAGCAACAATGGAATATTTTGCAAAGGATATTGTCATATTATGCCATAAACTCATCGGGAATGTGCTCAAGGAGTTCAGGTTTCTTTCCACAAGTTGGGATGAAGTGAGCTTCACTTGGTAACGCTGGCTGACGCTCCACTTCCACCCAGGTGCCCTTCTCCTTCACTTCTTTTTTCTTCCTCTCGTTTTCCTTGACACGCTAGAGGAAACTCTCTATGCTCTTGGAGTGGCAAATGTGCTCCACTCGGATGTTGATTCTTCTGGCAAGGCTTTTACCATTGATCTGCTTGTTCACAATTAGACCCAGAGCATGCTGTTTAACATTGTAGATCTTGCAAGTCTTGCCATAATAGCATTTAGGTGGCATGCCTTTTTGTATGGTGCCCATACCCTTTATGTACACAATGTTGCCCTTCTTGTAGATGTGCATGTATGTTGACAAAGGCAGAACTAAATGTTAAGGAAGGGTCTGGAGAACATATACTGGGTTCCACGCCTTTTGCCTCTTGTGTTTGTCATTTTCGCACCTTGAAAATAGCGAGTCCAGCCCAAAGAGAGGAACCGGCTTCCTTCTCCTCCTGTGAGGGCATCAGCGATTGGGCATCAGAGCAGACAAAATCATCCTCTTGGGCCTCTTGACCTTTTGAAATGCCTTCTGACCCCAACCGCATTGTGTCATCAGAATATGGATTATCCAGTGGGGTCTGTTTATTGGGTGACATTTGGCCCGTCTTTGCTTCAGTTTGGACTGATGATGATGATGAAGATATTTTGTGGCTGTGACTGAGAGGAAGAGAGGAAGAGCTGGCAGGGCCGTAGTTATAGGGGGTACAGTGGTAGCCAGGGCTGCCATCCGTCATCTATTAACTGTTTCAGGGCCCCATGCAGCTAAATCAAATGCGGCCCCTACCCATTACTATTTCCTATTTTTAACATTACTGGGCCCTTTTTTGATTAGGGCCACTGACAGGAGTACTGCCCTATTTGCACCCCTGGCACCCCTTTTACAGTAGCCTGACCCCAAAACCAGCAGAAATGTCCTTATGGACACTCAGATTAAAATTAGCAAGAAGAAAAGAGTATTTGAAACAAGATATATTTGAATAGAACCTTGAATATCACTGTATTTTACAGCAGCATGACTCCAAAAGCCACAAAAATGACCTTTTTGACACATCATAAAACTAGCAAGAATAAAAGCGTTTTTTAAACATGATTTTTTCATTTTTTTTATTTTGAATAAAGTTTTTTCAATAGGACCATTTCTTTTTCTAAGAGGAATGTGTAGTTCACATTGTGAAGTACACCTGCTACAAATCGGTGACCTCGGCAACTGGGGCAACAAAATCATCAGAGATCCATGCTTGATTCATTTTGATAAAAGTAAAATGATCCACATTCCCAGGGGAAAGCCAGATTCATCCATTTTGGACACTCAGAAGTCGATTGGGTCCGGACCATGTCCAAAAACATCGTTGTTGAGCCGCAGGTAGTCATGGACCATGGTCTTAAGGTGGTCTCTGTGTGTCTGATTTGTGCCCTGCCTTACAGGCTTTGGTGAGGTGGTTGCCACAGGTCACCCATTAGACTTCTGCCACAATGCCTGCTGCTACTACTACGGCTACTTGCCACTCTACTGCTGTCACGTTGCTGACGCTGTTCCACTATGACATTAGAATGTGAAGCAGATGCAACATGTCTCGAGTTGATCAATGAGCACGGTCAAATTCTTGCATTCTACTGTCAATTTGTGTGGGTGGAAGGAAATTGCTGACTTTGGATTTGTAATGTGGATCAAGAAGGGTGGCCACCCAGTAACTGCTCTTCATTTTCATTGCCTTGATGGGTGGATCATGTTGCAGGTAATGGAGCATCCAAGCACTCATGTGAGAGATGCAACCAGGATTTCACAAACCTCAGGGTTTAGGGGCACTTAACAGATCTTCCTCATCTTCCTCCTCCGCCTCAATCTGTGCCAACCTCTTACCACTGCAGGGACATTGGTACTGTCAGTGTCCAGCAATGCCTCCTCCTCCTCCTCCGCTTCCTCATTTTCAGCATCAACACACCTCTGGCTAGCCTCATACGCTGTACTGTGAGAGCTGAAGTGCCACCCTACACCCGCCTTGGACCCTCAACCACCCCCTAACGAAGATGTATAAAGTTGGGAAACTGTTGGGCCTTCTAGATCCGATGGCAAATAAGGCTCTGTGTCTCCTCCTCTGTCACTGCTGGGACCTGCTGCTTCAGAGTGTCTAACACTTGATCCAGAACAAAGATCACCACAATAGTCATGCAGACAAGGGCATTGTCCTGACTGACCATTTTGGTGGCATCTTCAAAACTGGCAAGGATGGTGCAGAGGTCTTTCACCTGCCTCCACTCTCTATGGCTCAACACCCTGAGGTCCGCACCACTGCTTGTCAGGCCATGCGCCACTCCATACTGCATAATAGCATTACGCTGCTGCCACAATCGATGGAGCATGTGGAGGGTGGAATGCCAGTGTGTGGCCATGTCAACAATGAGACGGTTGACAGGGAGGCCAAGATGACACTGCAACGCAGCCAGTCGAGCCGAAGCAGGGTACGAATGCCGAAAGTGTGAGCTCAGCAGGCAGTCAAGACCCAGGTAGCGCTTTAGAAATATCTGCACGACCAGATTCATGACGTGTGCCAGGCAAGGGATGTGCGCAAGCCTACCGATCTTAAGGGCAGCAAGGAGATTTTTCCGGTTGTCACACACCACCTTGCCTGGGGCAAGGTTCTTATCACCCAGCCACTGCTCGATCTCATTGCGCAGAGCCGTCCACAGCTCTTGACCTGTGTGCTGATGGTCTCCAAGACAGATTAATTTCAACACGGCCTTGTTTCTCTTGGCACGTGATGTTACCCGTGGAGCTTGGGGATCTGAAACCTGCACCGTCCCAGCAGTGTGGAAGAGTGTGCGCCGAGCCTGAGACCCACCACCCCAGAGACATCACCAGAGACATCCACCCAACTCACCAAGTGAGCTGTCACAGAAATGTAGCGCCCTTGACCATGCTTACTAGTCCATGTATCTGTGGTCAGATGGACTTTGCTGGACACAGATGCCGCCAATGCGCTGGAGATTTTAGCCGACAGGTGGCTGGCCAGGGCAGGGACGGCTTTTCAGGGAAAGAAATGCCTGCTTGGAATCTAGTATTGGGGGGCAGGCAAGGGCCATGATGTGGCGGAACCCATCTGTGTCCACTAGTCAGAAAGGCAAAATTTTCAAGGCCAAGAGCCTGGCAATGCCGACATTCAGGCTTTCGGCTTTAGGATGGTTGGGGTGAAAGCTTTTTCTTATGCTCCCACACCTGGTACACAGAAGGCTCGCTGCCGGACTGGCCGCTGTACAGTGTGCAGGTCAAACTGGTGGAAGGTGAAGGGGTAGGCTGTGTCTCTGGTGGTGGTAATCGGGCGACAGTGTGTGGCACTGGGGCTGATGCTTGCTCATGCCGCTCTGGGACATGGGAACGCTTGGTCTTGGAAGTGGTGGAGGAGGAGACAGAGAGTGTCACAGTGGTTGGAAGTAGAGATGGGCGAATTTATAAAAATTCTATACGCCGAATTCGCAAAATTCTTTTCGTCCCGAATTAATTTGTGACGAATTGTGTTAAAAAACAGCTATTTCCTGGCTGCAGAAAACCTGTAGCGTGCTGTAGAACGTTGTGCCATGCTCAAATATGCAGAGGGAGCTTGGTTTGGCCTTCATACAATGCTGTGTTTTAATATGACACGCTCATGACTGCCGCCGCTCTTAGAATCGCTTCACTCTTCAATGCCCTGGGCACTTACAGGGGCAAAACTGACCAAAAAACTGAAGCGGGAATGCAGCCTGATAAAGTCAGGGCAGCGCCAGCTGGAAAAAAACAAGCTGAGGGCTAAGATCCTACAATAGCGTCAAATAACACAATAGTAGGTTCCTGGAACCGCCACAGGTCGCAGCACAGTAAGGGGACGTCACAGCAGGGGTTACCCTGCAGAGGCCCAACAGCTTTCTGTGTCATCTAGCGCATTAGTTGACCACAACTAAGGTTCATACACTTTCTCCCAATGACACCGACAACCCCAGCCAAGAGTCGTGGGGTTGTCAGACACATTATAACAAAACAAGGAAACGGCCTCCACTTTTTCTTTTTTCTTTTTGTTGTGCACCTTCCACTCAGGCACAATCACAGGCCTCCAACCCTACAACGTTCCTTATTCAAGCAAAAAAGTGCCAAGATATAGCTAGAAAAAACTGTAACAGCTAAATTTGTTAATGCCACGATAAAAAAAAGGCTTCATTCAAGCACATTAGTATCATCAATATTGGGAAGGCAAACAATGCTCAATAATGAGTACAAATATATACAGAACGACAGTCTTCTTGACTCTGAAAAGAGTTTCAACATGAGATGCATGGAGACCGCGGGCAGGTCCCGGCACAGAGTAGCGACGTTTCAGGAGACCCCTCCCCTTTCTCAAGCATGCATAGATGATCCCAAACCTACATTATTTAGGGCTAAGATGAACACACATGTTTAAAACACATAAACAACTATCCTAAAAACGCTCGTAAATTAATAAACTTTCATTAATTCCTTTGGGAGTCTAAAGAGTTTAAACGGTGTATCCACTCAGCTTCCTTTTGTACACAATTTTGTTTTGTAGCTGTTTTAGGATTTTACAATTAACTTTTTGTAGCACACACCAACGTAATTCTGCTAAACTATGCTTTCCACAGCAAAATGTCGTGCAACTGACGATTCCCCAAACACTTTTTTTACTTTCCTCTAAAATTAACCATTCATTTTTCTATTCAAGAACTGCCATTATAAATGATTTTATGCTCATTTAATCTAATTTTTACTGCTCCTGCTGGTCTGCCCACATAATGTCTTCCCACAGGACATTTAAGCATATAAATCACTGCTTCACTGTTACATGTTTTTGATCCCATAATGTAATTGATAACCTTTTGTTGGTGAACAATAACGATCAACTTTATAATCGCCGAACATGGTTTGGCAATGACACAAGCAAAGTGCCGAACGAGCTGGAACCCAATTCTTAGTCTGCACTGCGCCTTGGCGTTTTTTTTCTATCAATGTCTGTCTGCTGAAACCACAATTTGTTGCCCTACCGGTATTTTCCTCTCCGATACACAACTTAGGTGGGTTTCTAAACAAAAACCTCCAAACTGGGGATCCTATTGCAGTATTTTCCCAGTATTCCTGATGGCCTGTTTATTATACCTGCATGTGCAATCATAGAAGACGTGAACGTAAACATCAAAGTAATCCCATCTTTTTTCTTTGGTGGTTTTGGTTTCAAATATATTTCCCGTAGATGTTACCAAAAACTCAATCCCCTACCTCTCAAGATCTTCCCCTCAAATACCCTCTGTCAACCAATTCTTATAATCCTTCCATATTAGTCAAGTATTACACCATCGCTGAACAAAATGCGTTCGTTCACGAACAAATTGAGACTTTATTAATTCCCTTAAACACCTGTGGAGATGTTGGCCCTCCTACGATACCAAAAGTATAATTAGTGTCCGTGTCTTTGTAAACAATGTTGTGGTTTAGTACCCCCTCACCATGTTTTTTAACAAGTTACGTCTAAATACGCTATTTCCTTTTGATCCTGTGTAACTGAAAAATGTATTAATGGATGTGCTTCATTGATAAGTCTGACGAAGTCCTCCAACTCTGATCCTTTTATGTGTTTTAGGATGTGTGTTCAATTAGCCCTATATAATGTAGGTTTGGGATCATCTACGCATGCTTGAGAAAGTGAGGGATCTCCTCGAAACGTCGCTACTCTGTGCCTGACTGCCCTGCCCGTCTCCAGCATCTCCATGTAAACTCACTTTTCAGAGTCAAAGAAATAATGTCGGTCCTGTAGATATTTGTACTCATTATTTAGCATGTATGCCTTCCCAATATTTGGATGATACTTATGTGCTTTGCATGAAGCTTATTAATCGTGGGATTACAATAAAGCTGTAAGTTTTATCTAAGCTATCTTGGCACTTTTTTGCTTGAATAAGTTGTCAGACACAACCCTTAGTTTGCATAGCCCGGGAGCAGGTGAGTGGCCCTCACCTGTCCTCAACCCACCTCTGTCCCATTCACTTCCCACACCCAGAGAACTACTATGTACTGTGGCCTCCTTGTGCCCCAAAACTATACAAGTATGGATCCGACTATTGAGGATGAGTGGCAGCATAGAGGTGGAAAGACATATCCGCTGCTTCATTGCAGAAGTTTGCAAGTATTGATGAGGGAATTTTGCAATGAGGGGTTATGTTTTACGAGCGTGACCAGCTTTGTACAGCGACACCATTGGAGGAGGACATGGTTGAACAGTCAAACACTAATCGATGTAGCCGATCATACTTTGAAAGCCGGGTGAAAGCAAGTAAGGCTGGGACAAGGTATTCCAGGTGCCCTAGTGTAAACAAGGCATAAAGTGCCCCCCAAATGGAAAATACAGCCCACTTGCATGCCTCTTTCGCCCTCTTTTCTGCCTGGGATGAAGTGTGCGCCCTAGGCGGGGTCGCCTACCTTTCCGACGACCCATCGTCCTGGCCCTAGGAAGCAAGGTCTTCATCATTATCAATTTGGAGAAGAGAGCGGCAGCTTGCTGCGTGGACCCAGGCAGTGGCGCAGCGCAACAAGTCGTTAGTGTGGCCGGAGTCAGCAGGGTGCAGCAGTGCGAGGTTGGAGCCAAACGGCCATGAATTAGACCACCCACTTTGCAGGTCCTCAGAAATTAGGGTGCAGGAGCTCACCGAGGCAGCAGTCATCATTTGTCGGAGCATTGATAAAATCACCTACTCGGCCGGTGTGCCAGTTTTTTGACAAGACACCAGAGGACTACGAAGCGAAATGGCTATATTGAAGAATCTGTGGGTGGAAAGTAAAGCGTGACCAGGAACCTAACGTTGGGCTCGAACGGCCTGCATCAACATTATGCAAGTGTCACCAACAGTGGCCTGTGAGAAACGTGTTTCAGATGGGGGGGGGGGGGGGGGGGGGGGGGGGGGGGGGGGTGGTGGTTCATCCTGTCCCAACTGGCAGCAGCACCCAGAGGCATCCCATCTCATTCAGGCAGACAAGGCTCACCACCACTGCCAAAGACAACTCCCTGTCTTTTCCATTCATCTACCGTGTCCCATATACTTCTGACTTCTCGGCACTCATGTGCCAGCATCGTTCACCGAGACGTATTGTCAAGAGACGCAGTATGCGTCATACCATCCGCTAAGTGCAGAAGTTGAACCGTGCCCCTGTCAAAGTTGGTGGTTACTGCTATCCCCCCCCCCTTATCAAGTGGGGCGCCACTTTGCACCATTCAGAGAGCTGGCAAGGAACTGTGCTTTACTTCCAGCCATTTCGACACCACCAAGCACTCCCTCTCATGAGCATAACAGAACAGAAAAACCAGAAACAGAGAAACATACATGAATTGATGAACGGGGGGAAATTGATGAACATGGAATAAAATATATTAACAGGGATTAATTGATGAAAAGGGGAAATGATGAACAGGAATAAAATCATTAATAGGGAGTAATTGATGAACAGGAGGAATTGATGAACAGGAATAAGATATATTAACAGTTGATAAATGATGACAGGGGGGAAATTGATGAACAGGGGGAAATTGATGGACAGGGGGAAATTGATGAACAGGGGGAAATTTGATGGACAGTAATAAATATATTAACAGGGAGTAATTGATGAACAGGGGGAAATTGATGAACAGGGGGAAATTAATGAACAGAGAAAGGCCATTAATGGTTTATTGATGATCCAAGTGGCCAGTGGCAGCTCATGCGTGACACCTGCCGTTTGCTCAGGCTCTTTCAGGTGGACACGTTATTTGGGGGGTCAGTCGCCAGGACTACGGGATGCAGTGAGTCAGTTCCACTGCTTCCATTTCCTGGAATGAGATGCTGCAAAAACTGTCCTGGTCAGGGGACAGGATACATGGCGACTACATCTCACGGCCACATGAGTCAGTGGGGGCTGAACTGAAGGAGGAAAGTACATTGGAGCACAAGTAGTGTGTCTGGCGAAATGTAGTCCATTTTTTTATTCAGTGACATGAGAGGAGCAGGACAACCAGAGATTAGGAAGACGAACCAGACACCCTGTGGCAGTATACAGTGGAGATGGAGGCAGGGAGTCCTTCAGAGTCACTTACAAAAAAATTGTAAGGAAAGGAGCCAGCACAGATCTGCCCAGTGAGTACTTGCCACAAAGAGGGGGGAGCAAACAGGCAACACCCCGTTTAGAGACGCTAGATTTTTTGTGGTTTTTTGTTTGTTTGGCATTTTACGACCAACTGCTCAGCCCACCCATGACAGATGTTAGGGACAGTGAGCAACCTGCTTCCAGTGAGTCCTTCACCCCTGACAACTGGTTTTTAAATTGCCGCTTAAGTAATGGCCGTATTTCTTTGGGGCCCCCTGTCTCCCCTCGTTTATAGTGGAGAATCACACACCCTCAGGGACTTTCGTGATAGATTCTGGCTATATCAGACTGCAATCCTGTCCCTCCCCTGAACAAAAGGTGGAGATCTCATGGCCAGCTTGGAGGGTTGCTACTTTAAGGGAAGTGAAGTCCAGAGCCCCACTCAGAGAAAAGACTGCTAAGAAAAGATGATTGAGAGACTGCAAGCTTACATTTGAGATCAGCAACTATCCTCTGATTAAAGTTACAATTCTTTTGGAGAAAACAGTAGCCTGAGAATCCTCAGGAATTTTTGCTCTGGCCCTCCTATGAGGCTTTAAAACTGTTCATCACAAGTAGACCCTCCTCGAAGCAGCAATACCGACAAAACCCTCCAAGAACAGTTAATAGAGGGACGCAGATACCTGAGTCCCTTAAGAGTCAATCAGGATTAGATATGGGCTAATTGATTACTAACGAAGTGGAATTCGTTTTAGAATTTCCAGGAAAACTTCGGTTCGGACCGAAGTCCGAACTTGGGTACTTCGTGGGGGGTGAGACGAAAGTGTGGTGCTTTTGTATTGATAAAATGGCTGCAGCACATGTGCGCTACATGGGGCAAAGCACTCTGGGAGGAAGAAGGCAGTAGCCGATGACAAGTGGCAGAGATGAAGCCCAATCAGAGACCTGCGGATTCTGTGACGTCACCTGCACTATATAAGACGAGCGTCGGCCGCTGGAGCTCACGATCACCTCTCACTGTACTTTACATTGAAGTGCTGCTGCGTGTGAAAGCGCTTTCAGAGAACTTATTTTTATACAGCGATTTCTGTGGGGTGTCCAGCTTGTCTCAGAGACTGTTCTCCTGAATGTGCTATTCAGAATTTTTTGGGGTATTTGGATCTGAAATCCAGTGTTTGCGTTCCACTGCAGCTGCATAACATTCAATATCCAAGTGGGCTCAAAGCCAGTTTCCTGTATTAATACATTTAAAGAAACATCGTTTTTACAATACAAATACCACTTCATTTTTGGCTGCTGAATTCTTTTGGCGCAATTATAACAACCAGGGGTTAATTTAAGCGTTGTGTTTGGCTGGTGTGCTGACAAAAATAAACCGTCTTTTTCAACGCCAAATATATATATATTTTTTTGGTAGCCTAATTCACAGGCAACGGCTAATTACAACTGTATCCTCTTTGTTGTGTGGCGTAGAAAACACGCAATTGTAACACGCTACTTTGTTGGGGCGGCTCAATTCTTTGGCGCAAATTTTCCCTCCAGGGGTTAATTAAGCGTTGTTTTGCTGGTGTGCTGACAAAAATAAACCGTCTTTTTTAACGCCAAATATATATATATTTTTTTGGGACCTAATTCACAATCAAAGGCAAATTACAACTGTATCTTCTTGTTGTGTGGCGTAGAAAACCACCAATTGTAACCACGCAACTAGTTTTGTGCGGGTCAATTCTTTGGCGCAATTTACATCCAGGGGTTAATTAAGCGTTGTTTTGCTGGTGTGCTGACAAAAATAAACCGTCTTTTTTTAAACGCCAAATATATATATTTTTTTTTGGTAGCCTAATTCACAAGCAAAGGCAAATTACAACTGTATCTCTTGTTGTGTGGCGTAGAAAACAACCAATTGTAACACCTACTAAGTTTTGGCGGCTCAATTCTTTGGGGCAATTTACATCCAGGGGGTTTAAATTAAAGCGTTTTTGCTGGTGTTCTGACAAAAATAAACCGTCTTTTTCAACGCCAAATATAATCTATATTTTTTTGGTAGCCTAAGTCACAAGCTAATGCAAATTGCTACTGTATTTCTGTCTGTGGCGTAGAAAACACGCAATTGTAACACGCTACTAGTTTGTGCGGCTCAATTCTTTGGCGCAATTTACATCCAGGGGTTAATTAAGCGTTGTTTTGCTGGGGTGCTGACAAAAATAAACCGTCTTTTTCCAACGCCAAATATATATATTTTTTTGGTAGCCTAATTCACAAGCAAAGGCAAATTACAACTGTATCTCTTGTTGTGTGGCGTAGAAAACACGCAATTGTAACACGCTACTAGTTTGTGAGGCTCAATTCTTTGGCGCAATTTACATCCAGGTGTTAATTAAGCGATGGGTTGATGGTGTGCTGACAAAAATAAACCGTCTGTTTCAACGCCAAATATATATATTTTTTTTGGTAGCCTAATTCACAAGCAAAGGCAAATTACAACTGTACTCTTGTTGTGTGGCGTAGAAAACACGCAATTGTAACACGCTACTAGTTTGTGCGGCTCAATTCTTTGGCGCAATTTTAATCCAGGGGTTAATTAAGCGTTGTTTGCTGGTGTGCGACAAAAATAAACCCTTCTTTTCAACGCCAAATATATATATATTTTTTTGGTAGCCTAATTCACAAGCAAAGGCAAATTAACAACTGTAATCTCTTGTTGAGTGGCTAGAAAACACCAATTGTAAAAACGCTACTATTTTGTGCGGCTCAATTCTTTGGCGCAATTTACATCCTGTGCTTAATTAAGCGTTTTTTTGCTGGTGTGCTGACAAAAATAAACCGTCTTTTTTCAACGCCAAATATATATATATTTTTTTGGTAGCCTAATTCACAAGCAAAGGCAAATTACAACTGTATCTCTTGTTGTGTGGCGTAGAAAACACGCAATTGTAACACGCTACTAGTTTGTGGGGGCTCAATTCTTGGCGCAATTTACATCCATGGGGGTTTAAATTAAGCGTTGTTTTGCTGGTGTGCTGACAAAAATAAACCGTCTTTTTCAACGCCAAATATAATATATTTTTTTTGGGAGCCTAATTCACAAGCAAAGGCAAATACAACTGTATCTCTTTTTGTGTGGCGTAGAAAACTCGCAATTGTAACACGCTACTAGTTTGTGCGGCTCACTTCTTTGGCGCAATTTACATCCAGGGGTTAATTATGCGTGGTTGTTTTGCTGTGTGCTGACAAAAATAAACCGTCTTTTTCAACGCCAAATATATATATATTTTTTTGGTAGCCTAATTCACAAGCAAAGGCAAATTACAACTGTATCTCTTGTTGTGTGGCGTATAAAACCCGAAATTTTAACACGCTACTTGTTTGTGCGCCAATTATTTGCGCCCAATTTACATCCAGGGGTTAATTAAAGCGTTGTTTTGCTGGTGTGCTGACAAAAATAAACCGTCTTTTTCAACGCCAAATATATATATATTTTTTTGAGCCTAATTTACAAGCAAAGGCAAATTAAAAAGTATCTCTTTTTTGTTGCGTGAAAACACGCAATT
>JAODAL010047397.1:0-29972 GCA_025379985.1 Phyllomedusa bahiana
TTCACCCAATCGCAACCATATAAAAACCCATATGACGCGCACACACAGCTCACCCTGCTCTATTCTGTAAGCTGATTGCTGGCCCCAAAATGACAGGAAGCGCCGAAAATGGCGCAATATTAATAGTTTATGCACGATTTTAACCTAAATTATCGCTTTATCTTAAAAAATCCGATCAACGTAAATACCGTGCCGATTTCAACTTTGTCAATAATAATCGCTCAACACTAACAGTCAGTCCCTGACTTACGTCGTTCCGACTTACATCTGTCCCCTAGTTACGGACGGGGACCGGAACGATGCAAGCCAGGGATAGCTGACAGCGTCCAGGAGCTGTGGTGACTGTCAGTGATCTTCGCAGCTGTGTGCGACTCCTGAGAGCGCTTACAGCTGACTCTCCGGTCCCCGTCGGCGCCCGGGCACCAATGGGGATCGCTTCGACTGTATGCGACTCCTCCAGGAGCGCATAGAGCCAAAGCCTCTATTGTGGAGCAGAGAGCGAGCGCTCCCTGCTCCGCAATAGAACTCCGGAAGGCCGCAAGCAGACATGTGACCTTCTGGAGTCTCCGGCGCAGGCAGCGCGCGATGTCATCATGCTGCCTGCGCAGACTGATGACATCACCAGCCTGTGCCAGAAGACTTAGAGCGGAGAGAAGACGGAGCCGCAGGTAAGCCTCGGAGCAGAGTGTTTGTATTTGTTTTTTTAATAAGCCCTGCCTATACCTTCCTATGGGGGACATACCTACCTATACCTATCTATGGGGGACATACCTGCCTATACCTACCTATGAGGGACATATATCTGCCTATGGGGGCATACCTGCCTATTCTTGCTATGAGGGACATATACCTGCCTATGGGGGACATACCTGCCTATACCTGCTATGGGGGACATATACCTGCCTATGCAGGACTTACCTGGATATACCTGCTATGGGGACCTATTTTTGATTGAATAAAGTTTATTTGCAACCAAATCGTCAAATACGTACACAACGTACCAGCTCGGGAATAAATTACATTCACACAATAAAGCATACATACAATTCAATTCAATACAATACAATAAAAGTACAATACCATATTCCTACCACTAGGGGACTTATGTAAATCCCATCAAAATCTATATCTATATTATACCAGCATGCAATAGTACACTATATCTATAAACCCAATTTCTATTGTAAAACGTCTAAGTACTGTAAACTATTTTTAAAGACCTGTGTGGGAAAAGGTTAGTGGGGGAAATGGGAGGCGGATATGCAGGAGGGAGGGTGGGAATACACAGAGGCCCGAAGCTTTATTAAAATGATATGCAAAAAAC
Source organism: Phyllomedusa bahiana (assembly GCA_025379985.1). Taxonomy (NCBI): domain Eukaryota; kingdom Metazoa; phylum Chordata; class Amphibia; order Anura; family Hylidae; genus Phyllomedusa; species Phyllomedusa bahiana. The sequence continues at coordinate 1,325 of JAODAL010047397.1, forward strand.
ACCCCAGTAGGGAAGAGGTTATGGGAAAGGACAATTATTAAGCAAATAAGCAATAAAGCAAAATAACCATTTAAGATCGTCGTCTCCCTGCAGATCATCCAGGATGTTATAGTCTCTGAGCTGGCTGTGATTAGCCGCCGACAATTCTTGAAACCGACATCTTCTCTCTGTGCAGGGTAAGGAGGTTCCTGGAGATCCATAGAGCGTTCTAAAGCAGTTTCATAAGGCGCCGGGCCCTCCTGGATGGCCGCAATTTGTGTGTACCCCAGGAAACAGCCCAAAAAGCACGAACGTGTGCTTTATATGTTTCCTGGGTACGGATTTCCTTAAGTTCGTGCTGTAGCGAATCCAACAAACGCTGAGCAAAGGGGCATTCCCCTAAAAGATGGAGTGCGGTCTCCTCCACAAAAGGACACCGTGGGCAATACCGCGTCTTACTCAGGTTCCGGGCATGCATGAAGGACCGGAGGGGCAGACCCCCCTGGATAGCCATCCACGACATGTCCTTGTTTCGTTGGTGATCCTGCAAGAAGAAACCAATTTCCAAACCGTTGGAGCGGTGTCGCCCGGCAAATTCGGGGATCGTCTCCAGCGTGTCTTTGGCTCTGAGCTTGTGGATTACCTTGGATTTCCACAAATCAGGCTTCAACCCCTCCAGATGGTGCTCCCTCACGAACCGGGTGACATCCAAATAGAACCAAGGCATCTCCCAGTTGTAAGGGAAGGAGCTATCCCACTGATCCCACCCCAGGCCACGCCAAAGGGGCAGGAGGAAAAAGCGGGAAACGGATCTGCCCGCAGAGCCGCTCTTCTGGATGATGGTGCGGCGGATGCAAATCGCAAACAAAAGAAAGCCTCAGAAAGGGTGGGGATATCCGGGATGCCTTTCCCACCTTTGAGGAGATCCTTGAGAGAAGGGCCCTCCGCTTGACTCGATCCATCTTCGAGCCCCAATGAAGTAGAACACGGCCCCGGTAATGGCCCGACACACGGTGGCGAGGGGGGGCCAGCCTGCGCGGTGTAGAGAAAAAAAACCGGCAGGATCGCGTTACGCAGAACCAATGCTTTAACCTTCCAGGTGAGCCTCCTGAGACTCCAAAGACGAACCGTTGTTTTGACCTTTAACAAGCGCTCCTGCCAAGACTTTAGGGCCGCTCCTTCCTTGCCGAACCAGACCCCAGGATCTTGATGAAATTGGGTTGCACTGAAAAGGGGAAAGGGGCGGGGAAAGACGGCTTGCCAATTTCCGAAGATCATGGCCTCCGTACTTCCCGCAGTTGACCTTTGCACCTGAAGCCTTGCCGAACTCCTCGCAGGTCTGGACAAGCGCCGTCACCGATCGCTGGTCGGGGCAGAAGACAGTCACGTCGTCCATGTAGAGCGAAGCACTTGACTTCGTAGCGACCGGGGGTCCCGGTGCGGCGATCCCTCTGATCTCTCCATTCTGGCGGATAGCCTCGGCGAAGAGTTCTATGCAACACACAAAAAGGAGAGGTGAAAGGAGGACAGCCTTGTCTGACCCCGGACAAGATGGGGAAGGGGTCCAATCTTCCAGCCGTTCACCGCACCGAGCTGAAAAAAGTCAAATACATCAGGATCGCCGGATCCCTCCGGGAAGCTGCAGGGCCGACACAGCGGGCCGCCGGGTCTTTATAGCGCTGAGGACCCGCCGCGGCTCGTGCGCCTCAGCCGGCACGTCGCGATGATGTGATTTTCATCGCGACCTGCCTCTCCTTCGGGCGCACAGCGTTCATAGGCCGTGCGCCCAGGAGCTTCCGGAGGAGCGTCCGTGGCTGGAGGCGGGGCCGAAGAGGAGCGCGCGCCCGGGAATTGGGTTTAAATATTAATGTTGTTGTTTTTTAAGTGCCTGCCTGTGGCCCCCTATATTCTGCCTGTGGCCCCCATACGCCTGCCTGTGGCCCCCTATATCCTGCCTGTGGCCCCTATAATGCCTGCCTGGTGCCCCGATATCCCTGCCTGGTGCCCCCCAGAAGCCTGCCTGAGCCCCCATAACGCCTGTCTGTAGTCCCCATACGGGGCCTGCCTGAGCCCCCTAGCGGCTGCCTGTGGCCCCCATATGGGCCCGCCTGTGGCCCCCGTTAGCCCTGCCTAGCCCCTGTAAGGCTGCCTGTGGCCCCTATATGCCCCGCCTGTGGCCCCCCAACGCCTGCCTGTTGGCCCCCATTACGCCTGTCTGGGCCCCCAAAACGCCTGCCTGAAGCCCCCTATACGCCTGCCGTTGGACCCAAAACGCCTTCCTGAGGTCCCATACGCCTGCCTGTGGCCCCATTCGCCTGCCTGTGGCCCCTATACGCCTGCCTGTGGCCCCATATTACTGCCTGTGGCCCCTATATGCCTGCCTGTGGCCCCTATACTCCTGCCTGTGGTCCCATTATGCCTGCCTGAGCCCCCCTTTAAAGCCTGCTGAACCCCTAGCTATATATTTGCCTGAGCCCCTAGCTAATACCTGCCTGAGTGCCCCTATATTTATATACCTACCTGTCTAAGGGGACAATATCTATATACCTGCCTGACTGAAGGGCAATATCTATATACCTGTCTGACTAAGGGGACTTATATACCTATAATTTAAAGGGGTTACTGGAAATGTTGAGGAATCTAAGATATTTTGTGTCCAAATCCTCAGGGACGAGTATTGGCCGGGAGCAATCAGCATGAAGGTGTGAACCGATGGAGAAGAAAATGGAAAGTGAACGACGCTGATCAGAAAAGACGTCTCCTGTGAGTCACTAAATGTAACTGCAGTGTAATCACTTATATGTCTGCAGAGCCTACATACAAAAAAGTAAAACTACCAAAATATGGCCCCTGTATGGCGGTGGTAAATGTAATCAGAGCCTGTGTGGGGTTGTGTTCAGGGCAGGGGTCTGGCAGGATTATTTGAGCCTAAGTAGTAATAGTTTTTTGGTCTTGGTTTTGTGGGAGTGTTTTTTAGTAACAATCATTCTTCTGGTAGATTTGCTCCAGTAATCGTGGATTATTCGGGACTGTTATTTGGGTATTAAACACTGTCAATACGTAGGGGAGGCGTATTTTGAAAATGCCAATTTTCAGCGCTGATTTTCATTGTGCAGTGGAACTTGCTAGAGGAGATGGAACGGGAGCTATGTGGAATGGTGCAAAAATTAGTGACAGGAACCTGGCTCAGGGGTGAGAGGAATAGTGTGTATGTTGTGTGTGGGGGGTATTTTTTTTGAGAAGAGCGAAGTGGGGGGGCGCCATTGGCTAGTACTCGCCTAGGAGCAACCAAATGCCATGTCCCCTGCCCTGCATATGCGCTGAAAAACCAAGCTTGCGCAACAGCCTTGACCCATGAAGTGTGTGGGAGACCGTGTTCGGTTCGAATGCCTACTCCAGATCCAGACTGACCAGGGCCGTGCGGGTGTGCGGCGGCCTAGGAATGTTAGTGGACCCGTGACCCTCACGAGAGCGAGGCTATCCCGCATACTGCGACCAGGGGAACGCCGCATGGTTCTGGTCCGGTGTTTATGGTACCCGGTCGCGATTGACAGATTTTATGCCTATTCGCCATTACCTTTTGCCAGGGATCTTGTAGTCGACGTTGAGCAGGGTAAATATGGCGCCAGTTCTTGAGATCGCAACCTTCTCTCTCTCCTTGCGCATAAACAAAATGGAAATCATGCCCTCCTCTCCAAAGCGATAGAGGCATTCTCTGGCCCCTCCCGCCGCCTCTGGTCGACTATCGACCTCCAGCAGTCGGGACAGATCAGGTCACCCCATGCGCGACGTAAAGTTCGGAGCTGGTGTGACCGGTCGCTGCCGCAGCGTCCCTTCCGTTCTAAAAGGTTTGGCGGCATGAGAACAGCTCCTCTACGCGTGAGGGGGCATTCAGGGGCGGCGCACCTGCTGACAAGAGTGTTAGAGATACCTTCCAGGAACTTATCCGCTAATGTCTCATCAGTCGGTTGGGGCGTTAGAGGTTTCCGATACAAAGAATCCTGAGACGACCCCCAGTCACTTCCTCCTACCCGTTCTCATTGTTCCGGTCTCATCTCTCAGCTCGTTCAAGGTTTTGTGTCCGTTGATCATCCTGAAGAAGAAAGAGTTACACTTCTCTCACCTTTCTCTTCGGGTGCTCCACCTTGGAGCTAAAGAGGATTTGCCGAGATTCCTCCTCAAAGTGCCTTTTCCAGGAGGCCCTTCTTGCCTCCGGCCAGCTCAATCCCCCCGACGTCCATCCGCACTCGAGCTGGTAGGTCCTGCAGAGAACGCAGCTCTCGTTGCACTTCGCTCTGAAGGCCCTCATTCCTTTTCGCACACACTGCTGGCGACCTATTCGCCTGAAAGAAGCTCGAAACAACACCTTCACAAACTCCCACCCAGTCCGCACAGGTTAGAGAAGATACCTTTGTCATTCCTGTTCCAGACCAGATAGGCGCGTCTCTTAGTCCACGAGCACGTCTTCCCTATCCACAGGAGCAGTTCAGGCTTCCAGATCCGGGCCGCCGCGGAATCCTTGCCAAGACGCCCTGGAAGTGAATGGCCCTGTGGTCGGGAGAAGAAGCAAGGGACCATAGAGAACCTGACCTCCTGACCGCTCTCTGAGACGAAGACAATCGATCCTGGCGAGCGTAGAGAGCCGTCGAACCGTCTCCCACGAATAGTTTCACATGTAGCACTGCCCATACAGCCCCACTACATCTTCTCAAGGACCTCGGTTGTCATCTCTATAAGCAGTTTGGACACGGTGACATCGAGTTTAGGATGAGGGCTGAACTTGTGGTCCTGCCGTCCTCCTCTATAGGATCAGTTGTGAAATCGCCGCCATCAACCCCACCGCTCTTGAGGTAGCAACTGAGCCCGCAGTACCAGGCGGTGGGCCTTGTGTCGGGGACGTACACCGTTGATGGAACTCGAACCTGTTTTTCCCCGGCCCAGGTGCCGTCTATGGACAAGAAACCGCCGCAGGACGCATCCGGAGCTCACCGGACCGAGTCAAGCGTGAACCCGCCTCCCCCTGTAACAATATGGCCACACCCTGTGACTTCGCAGTCCGCCTCCCAGCCAGACCCAGAAGGAAGGACCGTGTAACCCAACACCTACAGAGGATTGCGGTATGGTCCCCAACGCCACCAAGAAGAACAATTCCATGTAAAAAGGTAAACATCGGCTTAGCTGACTGGAAAGAAAGGTTAGTAGTGTCTGGCATCTAGACCAATCTCTAATGCTCCCCTGAATTTAATGCTAAAGAGTGATAAATTAGCCGATGTTGGAGAAAAGTGATGGTTAGTACCATACTTTACCACCTTATTAAATCCGATGAACCCCGTTAGGGCGGTCCTCCTCCTTTGCGGTAATACCTGACCTTCTATGGCACCACAGAGAAATCGTCCAGTGTGGCTTCCGTGTAGGCCGGTGATTGGGGGCTATTCCAGACCTCGATTAGGTCCATCAAGTCGCTCTCCTCTCGCCCGTCGTCGTTGAGTAGTCTCCCACATCTGCTCTAACTGCTCCTTGCAATCGACGCCGGTCTGGGGGAGATTGCTCCAACTCCACGATAATCTTGTTGCTGGTGTCAGGGACGGCGGCGTCCTCCTCTGCAGCTTTCTTCCTCTTCACTACGGTACCTGGGGGCAGAAGAGGGGGAAATTCCTCCAGGGAGAGGGGTTGGTGCCGGCAGTGGCTGGAGGGGCCCTTAGCCATCGGGGGGGAGGGGGAGGAGAGGCGGAGCGCGGGGGAGATACCTCGTAGATCGTGGGGAGGGGCAAAGACATGACCCTCCGAGGGGGAGGGCGCGGGCAGGTTGGGGGACCCTCTTCGCTCCATACCTGTGTTCATTTCTTGGCTGGACAGGAGCCGGCGCATCCTTGGCGGGGCCGGCTTCAGACTCCGGGTCTAGCCGTGGCCTGTGCGCGCTCCCCTTGGCCCAAGACCTTTCCCTTTCTTCCGGACAATCCCTGGAGTAATAACGGTAGAGACTACCGCATATGGTGTTACAGGATATGGAGGTGGGAACAATTCTTGGTCTCGTGGTCCCCGTGGACCCGTCAGTTTTTCTTGTCAGTAGTCTCCTATGCAGTCCTTAGCTCGATGCACTCCAAAACCGCCCTCCTACAGGTCTGCGTCTGTCGGGAAGAATAAAAGGGGCCAAAAGAAAACCCCAAAAAAACTGCTGGGGCAATGCCGACACCGCCCCTATTCTCGTCCTTGTTACCCACCACACAGACCATCTGCCGTCCAAAAGCCCTCCCGTTGGGGATCGGGGTTTGTTCCCTCACCACAAACATACCCGAGAAAAGGGTCGAGATATTTTTGGCGGTAATGGGGGGTTACCAAGGAAAAATTATCCCCTCTCCTCTTTCTGAGGGCAGCTCCCACAAACGAGAGAGGCGAATCGGGTACGGGTCTTGACGGCCCCCCCAGTACCCTTCTGCAAACGCTGATAAGCAAAAAATTACTAGAAAAGACCGGTAAACAAAAGCCCGGACGCTAAAGGGTTTTGGGCCCACTGAACCCTGGTCCACAATCATCTTTTTTTCAAAAACGACTCCCCAACATGTCGGGTACCTACCATCCACCTCTCGAATTTCAATCCCCCCGTCTGCCTAAATCCACGTTCCAGTTTAGGAGCCTCCGTGGCTGGGGGTTTTGGGTTTGCCTTTCGACTGAGAGTTTCAGGGAGGCAAGATGGAGGGACCGGGGTTTTGCAGCCCGACCGCAGGGTGACTTACCATCGGAGGTGAGGGGCGGGATCCTTTGTCCTGGCCGCACGTCCGGGGGATTTTGCGGCTGCCTGGGCTTCGGCTCCGCCCGTCTGGCTCCGATGATTTCTTTGTGGCCTTGTGAGGAGCCATGGATCCTCAGACAAAGACTACAAAGGGAAAAGAAAACAAAGGATTTCTTCTGTGGGGGCTACTGCCAGAGGGGAGCAGAGATTCTCTCGGGGGGGGGGGGAGCTTTCTCTGCAGCAGAAAAGCAAGGGGGGGCGTCGAAAAGCTCCTCAGCGAAGGGGCGAGGGTTCCTCGGCGTCAGGGTGCAGAAGATCCGGGCTTCCTTTGGGGGCCTCGAACAAAGTAAAGGGGTTCCTCTGGAAAGCCGGGGGGATCCTCAAAGCAAGGGGGGTCTCCGGGAAGCGGGGTGTCCTCGAAGCAAAGGGGGTCCCCTTTCCTTTGAACCCGGGGGAAATCCGCAAACGAGTAGGGGGTGTCCTCCCAAAAAGCCGGGGTTTCTCCTCCTCCTCGATGCAGGGGTCCTGTAGTCCCTTCGTGTGCTGTCGTCGTCTCCTCCTCTTCTGCGGGTCTCCTGGAAGTCGTCCTCGGTGATCGCTGGAACCGGGATTATTCCGCCGTGTGTTTCAACTCAGTTCAGTTTCACAAGCTGTAGATCAATTCTTAAAAGAACAGATACTACACTTGATCTTAGCCATGAGGCCGAGAAGCGAGCTATGGGGACCTATACCTGCCTATACCTGCTATGAGGGACCTATACCTGCCTATGAGGGGACATATACCTGCATATACCTGACTAAGGAAGGGAAGATCTCTCCTTAGGGAGAGCACCGAACGAACGGCTTGTAGAGTTTTTGTTTTGCCTTTTCGCCCTCTACTTAGCATCTGCATATCACAAGGCATTATGGGAAAGGGGCTGAGAATCCCACAGCGCCCTCTGTTGGTTGTAACAAATCCTAATTTGCTTTTGACCCACCGAGTCTTGAGAAAGCAAAAAGGATTTTTTAGCCAAGCCAGTATCTCTCAGAGATACTGGCTTGGCTTGGCTAAAAAATCCAGATTGTAGTGGGTCAAGAAGAGAGTTGGAGGAGAGGTGGAGGACAGCTAAAGTAGACGTGCTGCTCGAGGAGTTTGGAAGCAAAAGGGAGCAGTGAGATGGGGTGATAGTTGGACAATGAGGAGGGGTCAAGGGTTGTTTTTTTGAGGATGGAGTGATAGTAGCATGTTTAAAGGCGGAAGGGAAGATGCCAGAGGTTAGTGATAGGTTGAAGAGATGGTGAGGCTGGGATGATAGAAGCACTGAGGTCTGGGATGAGGTGGATGGTAGGGGATCAAGACTACAGGTAGTGAGGCTGGATTTGGACATAAAGAGAGAAGCTTGTCATGATAACCGGGGGGAAGAAAGTTAAGGGGAAGAGCAGTTTGCAAGGGTAGTGAGGGTGGTGGGACAGCGGCTGAAGCTTTCTCTGATGTGGTTGATCTTCTGAAGGAAGTGAATGGCAAAGTTGTCTGCTGAAAGGAGGGATGGGGAGGAGGTGCTGGTGGACGGAGAAGAGAGTTGAAGGTTTTGAATAATTGTCTGGTGTTGTGGGACAGGGAGGATATGAGAGTGGTGAAATAGTCCTGTTTGGCTGAGTGAGTGCAGATTTTAATGTATGCAGTGATTGTTTGTATAAGCAAAGTCATCATGGAGTGAGTTTTCTTCCAGTGGCGTTCGGCAGCTCTGGAAGCACGCCTCAGTTGTTTAGTGGAGTCTGTGTGCCAGGGTTGTCTGTTGGTTTTGCGGGTTCTGTTGTGTGTGAGAGGAGCGACTGAGTCAAGGGTGGTGATGATTGTGTGGTTGTAGAAAGTGGTGGCTGCGTCTGGGTCATTAAATGAGGAGAAAGTAGAAAGAGGTGCAAGAGAGTCAGAGAGAGTTCCTGTAGGTTCCTGCGGGGTCGTACTGGATATGAGACAGGAGGAGCAGGTGGGGTGGAGATGGTGGAGAAGGTAAGCAGGTTGTGGTCAGATATGGGGTTTGGGGGATTTGAGAAGTCAGATAGGGGCAGAGGCGGGTGAAGATGAGGTCCAGTGTGTGTCCATCTTTGTGAGTGGCTCCTGAGTCCACTGGGAGAGTCAAAGAGGAGCAGAGTGAAAGGAGTTTGTGGAAGCAGAGTGGGGGTGTCGATTGGGATGTTGAAGTCTCCCATGATGATAGTGGGGATGTCGGTGGAAAGAAAGTGGAGAAGCCAGGAAGCAAAGTGGTCAAGAAAGGCAGTGGCAGGGCCTGGCGGTCAGTAGACAACAGCCACTTGGAGGTTGGAGGGGGCGTAGATGCGGATAGAGTGCACCTCAAAGGAGGAAAGTGTGAGGGAAGGCAAAGGTGGAGCGGGGACAAAGGAGTAGGTGTCAGACAGGAGGAGGCTGGCACCTCCACCATGCTTGTTACCAGGGCGAGGAGTGTGGATAAGTTGGAGGCCGCTAAAAGAGAGTGCGGCAGGGGAGACCGTGTCAGTGGGGGTCAGCCAGGTTTCAGTCAGACCAAGGAGGAGTAAGTTGCGTGAGATGAACAAGTCATGTATGTATGAGAGTTTATTACATACAGACCGTGCATTCCGAGAGCTCCAAGGAGAGGGATAGGGGAGCAGGGTCAGAGGGATGTGTATCAGTGTTTAAGGGGTTAGCGGAATTTGTAGTGGTGAATCTGTTCGAGGAGGCAGAGACTATGGTGGGAATGTGCTGGGGGCCCTGGTTGGGGATATGTCCCCAGAAGCCAGAAGGCGCAGTGAGACGGAGAGCAGGTGGCAGTAGGATAGACTGTAGTTTGGCAGGGTTTGTTTGGTATGGAGGCATTAACAGTGGGGACGAGGTTGGTGGCAGCAGACAGGTGTGAGGGTAGAATGCAGGGGGAGATGTAGAGTTCATTGTCCAGCGAGTGAGTTTGGGGATAAGCAATAAGTGTGAGGAGAGTGGAGATTGTGATAATGAGGGAAAAGAAAAGCATAGTGTTAGATCACAGCTGATCCCTGTGGGTGGTTTGTCCCTGTAGATCACAGTTGATCCCTGTGGGTGGCACTCTCTGGCTGGGACAGTTGATGGAGGCACTCTCTGGCTGGGACAGTTGATGGAGGCACTCTCTGGCTGGGACAGTTGATGGAGGCACTCTCTGGCTGGTATTGTAGATGGAGGCACTCTGGCTGGGACAGGTGATGGAGGCACTCTCTGGCTGGTACTGTATATGGAGGCACTCTCTGGCTGGGACAGTTGATGGAGGCACTCTCTGGCTGGTATTGTAAATGGAGGCACTCTGGCTGGGACAGGTGATGGAGGCACTCTCTGGCTGGTACTGTTTATGGAGGCACTCTCTGGCTGGGACAGTTGATAGAGGCACTCTCTATCTATCTATCTATCTATCTATCTATCTATCTATCTATCTATCTATCTATCTATCTATCTATCTATCCTCTCAGTCCTGAAGCTTCTTGGGAGTCCATGTCTTCAGTATCTATCTATCTATCTATCTATCTATCTATCTATCTATCTATCTATCTATCTATCTATCTATCTATCTATCTATCTATCTATCCATACACTGTCTTTACTTGAAAACAGACTCCTTAGAAACTGATCTAATATAAACATATCAGCTTTTTATGTATTGATAACAGTTGATATTGGACGATGATCATACAATTGGGGCAACTTTTAATCGAGAAAGCATTAGTTAGCATTAGCATTTTTAGCACTTCATGATTCACTTATTTTGGCCTAGCTCTAATTACAGCAAAACACCTTTTTCTTACCAGGGCTGTATTTGACACTGGGGACTTAGGGCAGCAGTGTTAGTGCAGCAGCACTTGACTGATTTTTTTTTTTTTTACAGCCGCTGCTTGCAGCTGAATTTTAATGACAATTTAAAAAGTCATCCTTGTCAACGTTTTTACTCCCCAAAAAGTTTGCCATATATTTTGCTCCTGTGCATGGTAACCATCTGAAACACCCCCAATCCACTTGAGAATGCCCATTTTTTATGCACCCCCCCCCCCCCCACCTTTTTTGTACTGTTTTCAGTGATTCTGTAAAAAAACAAAGCAGAGAAGTTGGTAAATATGAAGTAAGTACTGTTCAGGGAGGACTAAAAGTCTCAGCAAGAATAAATAATTTATAGTGTATTAGCTCCTGGGAGATCAAACGCCTAAAAAAAGCTATCTGCCAATGAATATATAGTATGGTTTAATTCCCAGCCATATTGCAAGCCTCTGTGAGTAGGATGTGACCTGAGGAATGTTACATGCAGCAGGTGCAAAGTCCTTACTTTTTTTCATTGAGCTTATTTGGATAAATCACAAGATGCAGTGATGCTCAGACAGTGGATGCTGCAAAGTAGGCTGCCATACTGCTGAGTTTTTGGAGGTGTTGGGGCCTTTCCAAGTGGTTTTATAAGGTCTCTTGTGTATATTTTCTGCGGGTGAAGGTTCTTAGGGTCCTGTAGGGGAAGGTTTTTGTGGATCTGCAACAAAATATGCCAAATTTTCCCATGTATGCACTCACCTTAATGAAGTGTATTTAGTGCCTAAGGCAGCATCAGCTGTAAATATGGCCTTTTTTCTTACATTTATATATGTTTTTTCTGCAATTGTGTTAGTATCAAATACCAGGGCAAAACAATGAACATTATATGTGTGGATGAGCCTGTACACTGCTACTTCTGCTTATATACATTTATGATGATGAGAAAAAGGCAGAAGTGAAACCAGTAAAGCTAAATCTTGTTATAAAAATCAGCAGTCAACACTGTTTAACCACTGCTTAGTCCAAAATATTGTATCCAAAGTTTTCACAGGACGGTTTACCTCTGAACTTTAGCACTATTTGAACAGGAGACAGACATTTGCTGGTCATTCCAGCAGCTGGTTGATTATTTCAGTGTGAGACAGAGAGATATTTGGAAATCTTATGATGATAAATGTGTTATTCCCTTAATTGCATAGTTGCCAACTTTTGAAAATGGAAAAGCAGGAGATCAAAAATTTGCATGGACACACCCATCTTTTTTGTGCCACGCCCCTTCAAAAAGCCACACCCACTCCGCCTAACTGCATAATGGCTTTGGAAGAAAGCCAGGTAGATGCCCTTATAGCCAGGTAGTAGCCCCCCATAACCAGGTAGTGCCCCTTACAGGCAGGTAGATGCCCTCTAGTAGCAAGGTAGATGCCCCCCATTGTTAGCCAGGTAGTGCCCCCTTTAGTAGTCAGGTAGTTGCCCCCTTTAGTAGCCAGGTAGTTGCCCCCTTTAGTAGTCAGGTAGTTGCCCCCTTTAGTAGTCAGGTAGTTGCCCCCTTTGATAGCCAGGTAGTTGCCCCCTTTGATAGCCAGGTAGTTGCCCCCTTTAGTAGCCAGGTAGTGGCCCCCCTTTAGAAGCCAGGTAGTTGCCCCCTTTAGTAGCCAGGTAGGTAGTTGCCCCCTTTAGTAGCCAGGTAGGTAGTGCCCCCTTTAGTCGCCAGCCAGGTAGTTGCCCCCTTTAGTAGCTAGCCAGGTAGGTAGTTCCCCCTTTAGTAGCCAGCCAGGTAGTTGCCCCCCTTTAGTAGCCAGCCAGGTAGTGCCCCTTTAGTAGACAGCCAGGTAGTTGCCCCCTTTAGTAGCCAGCCAGGTAGTGCCCCCTTTAGTAGCCAGCCAGGTAGTTGCCCCCTTTAGTAGACAGCCAGGTTGTTGCCCCCTTTAGTAGCCAGCCAGATAGTTGCCCCCTTTAGTAGCCAGGTAGGTAGTTGCCCCCTTTAGTAGCCAGCCAGGTAGTTGCCCCCTTTAGTAGCCAGGTAGTTGCCCCCTTTAGTAGCCAGGCAGAGCCCCCCATGTAGCTAATAAAAATAAAATAATAAATTCCACTTACCTCACCAGGCTCCTGCAGCTCTGGCCAGGCTCCTGCCCGATCTCCTCAGCGACGCAGGGGGAATGAGAGCAGCCGCGTGTCACTTCCCCTGTGCCGCTGACCTGTATGTACGGCGCGCACTGGCGTCGGACATACAGAGGGAGGAGGGAGCGATCCCTCCTGCCTCCTCCCTGTACAGTGAGACGCGACGGGCGGGTGAGCGGACGCTGCGGCCGCTTCACCCGCCTGTAGGAGCGGCCCGGCGGCGCAAGAGTAGCGCGCCAGCGTTACTCTGGCGCCGCGGTAATTTAAAGGACCCCCGCCGCCTGCAGGCGGTGGGAGGAATGCCAACTCCCCCGGGAGGGCGGGGGGGGGGGGATCCCAAATAGCGGGACCCCCCACCAAAAATGGGAGAGTTGGCATGTATGCTTAATCGGTGTAAAACTCTGCATGTTGAAAAGGGTTTGTGTAGGCTGAGAAAGCAAAATTGTACTTTAAGGATAGATGGAACAAATGTTTATTTGCTGCATTGAATACATTTCTAATGCTCTGTTACACAATTCTCACACAAACTGAGCTCTAGTTGTGCATAGCAGCAGAAATAGTTGTACATAGCAATGTATGACTCCCCTGCTGGGTCTCCCATCCATCACGTGGTTTTTTGGTGCTCTATGCTTTGTATTACATCATCACTGTGTGTAGACGTGTCGCTGCTGAACGAGGTGGGTGGAGATACAGATTCCACATCACAGGTGAGCTTGTATCATCTTAGATATCTGTATGGGTATATATAGATGTGTTTATGGCAGTATTTGTTACGCTGTGACTAAGAGCTTTATGCTCGAAATGCGTCAGTGTTCTATTGCCTTTCTTATTTTTCCACATTTTTAAAGATTTATCTCAATAAAGGAAGTCTCAAATTTTAAGATTGCTGGATCATCTATTTTTCTTGTTGTTAGTAGATACAGGATCTCACAAAAGGGAGTACAGCTCTCACATTTTTGTAAATATTGTAATATATCTTTAATGGAATATGCTCCATGTCCAGTTGTGTTGTTTGATAAATGTATGACTATTATTTTGTGGTTTTACACAATAATACATTATCCTGTGGTTTTGAAGAGACAAATTTGTCATTGCTGATTTTCATTATACAGTGTACTGCTGAGGTGATATACAGTATTGATTTGAAAAATTAGTGGCAGGAACATACTTTTTCCCCCAAAAAATGCATGTTGCAGTTCACAATGTGCTATGAAAAATACTGTGTGAACCCACTTACTGGGCAAAATGTAACACAAAGAGGGACCCGTTACATTTTGCTCAGTAGATGGACCAGATGTTTTAGGACCCTAGCAACACCCCTTGGGCACAATAAGAAATGCAAATAATATGCACTATTTGAATCCAGTGTTAAACATTAAAAGTGGCACAAGACTCACTGGAGTTGCATTGTGCCTTCAGTCTATTGGCAGGGTTGGCTGGAGTCGCACCTTATAACCTTATAGTCCCAGAATATGCAAACCATATAAATATATGCACATTCATATATTCTTTACTAATTAGAGTTTTTAGGTCAGTTGTTGGTTGTCTGCCAGTTGTAGACTGTATTTTAGACTGTTACTTCATATTTGCTTTTTTATACAAAAACAAGCACATTTGTCTTTTCATTGTTTCCAAATGTTGCTAAGAACAAGTTTTTGGAATGTACCCAGTATGTTTTCACACCCTTCAGAGAAATTTCAAGCTTCCTGACCCATAGCCCATTTCAAATTGAAGTAAACTCCCTTCCTGTGGGCTGAAAGATAATGGAATTATTTTGATAAAATGAACACTGAGTTGCAGTACTTGACTCTAAACATAGTATAAATGTTGGTGTGTGTTGAATGAGGATTTAAACAGTCAAGTCAAATGCTGTCGGCAGTGCATAACTCATGAAGAAAGTCGCATGTTGTGAGCTGAATTGGTGGGTTTAAAAAGAGTGTGATAGGCTGTCTGCACATGTATACTTCATTGCTGTCAGGGCTATAATTATATTAATAAGAGTTGTAAAATGGGACGATTATTGACTTTCATACCAAGGGTGACAGTATTTCTGAAACTGTGCAGTTTGTTAACTGTTCATATGCTACTGTGTTGAGACTGTATGGTGAGTGGTCAAATGGCATCACTGCTTATAAGCTACATGGAAACTACAGAGCACCACGTGCCATTGAAGCAAGAGGTGAACATTGGCTACAAAGATGTGCAAGAGCAGACTGACACACTACAGTGGAGCAACTCACTGCCAAAATGAAGCAGGAGGCTACTAGATGTGTGTCTAAAACAACAGTTCAGTGAACCCTACTGTGTAATGGGCTCTGAAGCTGATGATGATCACTGCAACTATGCTAAAAAAGTCATATCAGCCGAAAAGGTTTTAATGTTCAAAGCAGTATCGGAATTAGGCCACCACTGATTGGCAGAGGGTTGTCTTCTTGGATGAGTCACATTTTATGCTTCATCAAATGGATGGACGTTAATGTGTCATGTAAGAAACATCAAAGACCAAAGGAGACATGGATGTACGGGGCTGCCAGTATTCTGGTGTCCCTTCAGCCCTAAAACTGGCACAGCCCTGTTTTCTCGATGTATGAGCATGTGCTCTCTAAAATGAGGCGCCCACGCCACTTTGTGATGCACCTAAGATGTGGGGTGTTCTGGGGACGTGTCACACCACAACTGTATGATTCGACACATTTATGACTGGAGGACGGAAAAACTAAGCACATTACTGCTGGAACAGGCAGACCAAGTTAAAAGTGAGCCTGACCTGACGTATTGGAACTAGAAAGTGCTAAATCTATGACCCACAGTAGAACAGGTTAATAAGTTCAGGCGCATTCTACACTACTAATGTGCACAATAAAATTGTCATCTGGGAGCCAAAAAATATACATGTCGCCCCAAGTGCCCAGCAACTGAGGAATGTTTTCATGGAATTCTCTGGGCCCACTCATCCATGTTGAAAGCACTCCCAACCAATTTAGGTTTGAAGTCAAACTTGCAGATCACGTACACCCATACATGTTGATTGTCTTCCAAATGGGATCTTCCAGCAAGTTAATGGGGCATGTCACATGGCTAGAAATGTCCAACAGTACTACCTTGGCCTCATTATTCACCAGACTTGAATCCAATTGAGCATCTATGGGGCCACCTTGATCATCGTGTTTGCTCTATGGACCCTCCTCAAAACAACCATTAGTAGCTGTGGGATATACTGCAGTCAGCATGGTGCCAGATACCTGTGACTACCTGCCAGGACCTTTATTAAGTCCCTTCTTGCGCATCTAGCAGCTATCTGTGCTGTACATAGCAGTTACACTCTGGGCCATCCATACATCATTATGGGCCCCTGAGCATAGCAGTACAGTGGGCTTTGCCCAAATATATGACATCACACCATGATACCACATGAGACCAAACCTCTAATCACATCCAAGCACACTCATATCATGCCACCTAAATCGGGATACCCCTCGAACGTCTTGTATGCTGCCTGCAGCCTAAAGCCCACAAGACTAATTAGGAAGGAAGGCAACTGATGGCTCCCTGCTTTACCTTGTTTTTTAAAGAGAACCTGTCACATAGGTTGTGCCCCCCTTGCTGAAGGCAGCACAAGCTAGTGTCAGACCTGCTGTTTCCAGCGCTGTGTCCCTTATTCTGTAAGTTGCTGTAGTTTTCGTGTATTTAATGTTGAAATCTGCAGTTTTCAGCCAGAAGAGTCATTCGAAGAGTCCTTCAGTGTCAGTTTTTTTTCAAACCCCACCCACCTGAGGCTAGCCCCGCCCACATCAACTGACAAACCTATTACTTTGAATGGGTAGAAACGTGAATAATGGACAGTGGGCGAGGCTAGCCTTTGGTGGGCAGAGCTAACACCTGCTCATGAATAAGATTTGAGGGGTAAATGCTCTAAAACTGCTGCATCTTACAGAATAAGGGACACAGCGCTGGAAACAGCAGGTCTGACACTAGCTTGTGCTGCCTTCAGCAAGGGGGGCACAACCTATGTGACAGGTTCCCTTTAACTGTTTGCATGTCCTAAGAACACACAAACAGATAAATAAGCAGTGCCGACTCAAGAATCCAGTGCACATACCCCAGATTCCTGGGACATACACTCATCACCTGGGGTTTTATGCTCATGGGGCCTTTGGGCAACTGCCCAGTCCGCCCAATGACTGCTGATCTTAACATTGTGACTGGAATGTGTATCATACATGTACAATATTATACCGTTTTATGGTAGAATCCATATATGATGTTAATGGTGTGCTTATTATAAGGACAAGGGTTTTCTACATGAGGAAATACTAATCTGTATTTCCTACATTCTGTTTTATTGACCCATTTGCCTTATGTATCAGAAAAAGCACTGGCTCATTTATCAACTGAATCCATAGATCTCTGGTGCTATACATCAGGGCTTGCATTTTTTACGACATGAAATAAAAACATGGAGAGTTATCTAGTACCAAAAACATATACCATACAGTATACTTTTTTATACATTGGAACCTATCGGTGATAAATGCTGCTAAGTATACACCCCAGATTTCTGTGCCAATGGAAACTCAGATGCACACTGCAAAACACGATGAGAAGGCACATCATTCTAATACTGTAATCCCACAGGGTACATTTATGTCTACTAAACAGCCCTTGAACCATCAAACAAGAAGCTCTAAGCGTAAGTTTTCAGGATAAGCTGTCCTGTGAGTGTACATGGGGAGTATGTTTGTCAAAGTGACTGATACGTTTAGGAGGGGGCTAAGGAGATAAAGAGCTGAGTAAGTTGAGAAAAGTTTATTATAGTCACTTGAACTAAAGATTTAAGCAGAGTTTGCTGAAAAGTTAGTGTCCAGTTAAAAAAAACAAAAAAAAAAAACACTTCCTGTTTCTGTGAAATCACAGTTTATCAGAATGTGATGCAGTCTAGGAGCTGCCAAAAATGCTATTACTCAACACTGTCAGCAAGCCCTTTGACTAATGTCAGAAAGTGAGTTCAGAAAATGGAAAAGTTATTGCAACCTTCTCTGACCTTGTGCTTCTCCTCCTTTCCTAGTCCTTTCAATGCTCTATGGTCCATCATCCACAGCTCTTTCCATGTACTGCACTGTAAATTTCTCCATTAATCCTCATCATCACCAGTGATCATTAGTTACTCCTTACCTATAACACTTTGTTACAAATCTGTGGATATACTTGTATAATTTTTAAAGCTACTTCAATAAAATTTTGCTAGATTTTATATATTTTGGCGAACACTCCGCTTTATTTTTCGGTATAGACTTTGGTTACATTGCAGACTACTTCTGTTGCTGTGCCCATAGAAGCTGCTACAAGGCTGTCTTATTTATTGGTGACACACTAGGCAGTTGCCCAAGGGCAAAAGGCCATTGGGGCCCAAGGCAGTTGGGGATATGTCCTGAGAATTTAGGGCACATTGTATGTACGGCTAGGATATGGATCCTCGGGACCAGTGCAAGCCATGGTGTAAGCCACATCAGTGAGCAAAGTTTAAGGTGTCTCCCAGTTTTCATCACAGCCCGCCGCAAGGCAGGTTTGACTCGTCTGGCGGGAGACACCCAGGTCGCTACCCCTCAGGCGACTTTCTTGCGGTGGCAGCCGGGGTGCAGCGTGGTAGAAAATTGTCAGGCAAACTTGTAGTCGGGGAGGGGCAGAAAGGTCAAGGTAGGCGGCAGGAAACATTGTCAGTGGACGAAGGGGTCTGGTACATGGTAGAGGCAGGGAATATAGGAAACTGCTTTCTCTAAGGGCATGAGCACAATAGATCTGGCAGGAAGCATAGGAGGTGACCAGAGGATATAGGGTCAGCGCCTGGTAATTAGCCAATTACTGGCACACTGGCCCTTTAAACCTTACTGTGCAGGCCCGTGTGCCCTAGGAAGCGGGGACACATGCGCCGGCAGGGAGAGAGGGGCAGGAAAGCAGGAACATGGAGAGCTGAGTATGAGGGAGGAGGGGCAGTGGCCGGGGATACACAAGTGTGCCCATGGCCCGATATGCGGGTAGCAGTGCCAGTCGTGACACACATACCCTGGAGTCCTGGGTCGGCACAAATTGTTTAACTGTTTGTTTATCCTCAGGATGCTATCAACTCCCTTCCTCGACAATTAGTCTTGCAGATTGCAGGCTGCTTTAGGCAGTAAGAGGTGAGTTTTATTTTATGCTTTTTGTTCCAACTGAAGGAGTCACTCATAAAGATGGGTTCTTGACCAACCTAGGCTCCTACCTACCTGTAGCTATGCATTCCTACCCACTGTTTTATGCATTTATTTATGTATTATATATTATTTTATATAAATACATTTTCATAGACCCTACTAACGCACTGTTAGCTCTGGTCTGCTGGAGGAAGCTGGGCATGAATGGAAGTACTTGTTAGAAGCATTGCATGATGTGATGTCATATGCTTGTGCCTGGTTAAAGGTGTTGCCTGGTGTGATGTCATATGCTTGGGCAGGGCTCAGAGACCCTTAAAGCTGCTATGACAGCCCAGTGGCATAACTCAGGAAGCCTGGGCCCCATAGCAAACTTTTGGATGTTGCCTCCCCCTGTCACCCTTTCCCCCTTTTTCACGGCATTTACCATACTTTAAAAATAGTCATGATTACTAGTTAACACAGAGCAAATACTTTACCATATATACTGTATCACTATCATACTGCTATTAAAAAAATCCCACTATACCAAGACCAACATTACCAATAATACTACTACATTATGACCCGATTATACCACCAGAACACAACCACAAATTACCATGTAGTGACTATACTATTTATTTAAAAAAATACTAACTATTACTGAATAAAGATCACGGGGCCGCCATACAGGGGGGTAAACCCCGGTACTCCGTATGGGGCCCGGGGAATAAGGGGGCCCGCGGCAAGCGGGCCCCTTTTCCTCAGGGTTAAAGGCCGGGGCCCGCGGCGCGGCCCCCAAACCAGGCTCCCCCTGGCCACAGTGGGGGCCCCCCGAGTTGGGGGGGGGCCCCCGGGGGAGTGCCGTCGCCCCCCGGGGGCCCCGGGGCCGGCATCCGGTCATCCGGGGCCCGGGCCCGGCGCCCGGCCCCAGGACCCCCCCGGGAGCTGGGGACTAATGCCCCCCGACCCCCGGGCTGGCGGGGGGTCAGGGGAGCGGGGGCCCATACCTGGCTCCGCTATCTCCCCGGGCGGGCTAAAAGGCATTGGGGCCTTCACCGCCGGGCCCACCCCCTTCTGACGTAGGGGGCGCGGTGACGCATTTCCCCCCGCGCCCCCTATGCAGGGCGGCAGGACCCGGCGGCAGCTCGGAGGGGCAACCGGGGCTCAGTAAGTGATTGATTTGTTTTTTTTTAAATATACTACGGGCACTGCTGCCTATCTCTAAAGGGGGGTCCCGGGCCTGCCTATCACAAAGGGGGCCCTGACTGCCTATCCAAAAAGGGGGCCCCTTGGCGCTGCCTACCAAAAGGGGGCCCTGGCGCTGCCTTACTAAAGGGGGTTTCCCTGACTGCCACACTAAAGGGGGTCCTGATCCTATCACAAAAGGGGGCCCCGGCACGCCTATCTCTAAAGGGGCCCCGGGCACTGCTTATCACTAAAGGGGCCCCTGACTCTACCAACCTCAAAGGGGGGGGCCCTGACTTACCTAACCTCAAAAGGGAGGGCCCTGACTCTCCCTAACCTCAAAAAGGAGGGCCCGACTCTACAAACCCTAAAGGGGGGCCCCCTGACTCACCTAACCTCAAAAAGGAGGGCCCTTTTACTTACCTAACCCTAACGGAGGGCCCTGACTCCACCTAACCTCTAAAGGGGGTCCCTGGCACCCCTATCTTAAAGGGGGGCCTGGCATTGCTATCACAAAAGGGGGCCCGACTTACCCCCCTCAAAGGGGCCCTGACTCCCCAACCTCTAAAGGGGGGCCCCCTGACTCTACCTAACCTCTAACGGGGGGCCCCCCTGACCCACCAAACCTTAAAGGAGGGCCCTGACCGCCTACAAACAAAAGGGGACTCATATTTGGTACCCCACCTACCTACCGGGGGCTGGCCTACCAACTTATCGGCGGGGTTACCTACCAAAAATAGGGCCTATCTAATTCCCGGGGCTTTCCCTTTTCCTACCTACCTGGTAATATAATTGTTGGGGACAGCCCATAGCTGTAGCATTATCTCCAGGGGGTTATCCCCCCCCCACCCTCCAAACCCCCTTGGATACTAGGCCTCTAAGTTATGGTTTGTCCCCCCGCTCCCCCCCCCTGGGAAGTTTGTAAAAAGGTGGGAATGGTAAAGAAAAGCTTGAAAATTGAGGATTCTAAATATTTTTGTATAAATTTTTCTGCAGGGATTTATTTGTGGCCGGGACAAGTCCCATGGCGGTGGGAAAGGATGCAGAAGAAAAGGGAATAAGAACGACTATGAGGAAGAGAACGGCTCCTCAGATAAGACGTCTCCGGTGATTCCTGATTTCAGGGGGTTTTTTTGCTCTAAATTGGATTTATGCTGTATTCACGTAATGTGATGTGCCTGGTGGTGCTGACCTCTATTGGCCCCATGTGGCGGTTTTGTAGGGGTTTTACTGAGCTGGTGTTAGGAGGAAATTACTTTCTTGCTGGGTTTATTTTTGAAAGGGGGTGAGGTCGGACCAAAGGGGAAAAAGGGGGGGGATATTGTATGTGGGTGGAGGGGGGTATTTATGTGGGTGGCGGGGCTATTGTATGTGGGTGGAGGGGGAAATTTATGTTGGGGGAGGGGGATATTGTATGGGGGGGAGGGAATATTGTATTTTGGGGGGAGGGGATATTGTATGTGGGGGGGAGTATTGTATGTGGTGGAGGGAGATATTGAAGGGGTGGGGGGGGATATTGTATGTGGGTGGAGGGGATATTGTATGTGGGTGGGGGGGATATTGTATGTGGGTGGAGGGGGATAGTTATGTGGGGGGAGGGGGGGAAATTGTATGTGGGGGGAGGGGGGTATGAATGGAGCTACTTAGGGGCCCGGGGGTCTATTATTTTGAACAAAAAGATTTGCTCACTGCTATTGTACACCAATACAGTTCTTTTTTGCACACTGTATTATGGGTAAAAATGGGCGCCCTTTTTTTTTGTCCCAAGGCCGTTTTTTTTTTTCTGGGGGCGGGGCGATCGGGGTTTCTGGGGGCGGGGGTTTACGGGGGGGGGGCTCAGGGCTTCAGCTGTAGGGGGCCCCGAAAATTTCGTTGGCGGCCCCCAAATCAGTATGCACACGCCATTTAAAAGCATTAGGGCCCCGGGGATATCACTGCAAATAATGACATCACACTAGGCCCTGCCCCTTGCCATCCCCAAACCCTCATATTTTTACGCCACTTATGCTGGACCCGCAGCCACAAGACAAAAAGGCGGGAAGGAACTTTTGGGTCCCCTTTTCCCCCCTGGTTTTTTTAAATGTTTGCACATCCTAAAACACAAAACTTAAATAAGCAAAACCGGCCCAGGGATTCAGGGGATTTTTTTGTATTCTTGGGGCAACTAACCACCAGGGGGCCCCCAAAACTTGTGGGGCCCCAGGGCAACTGAGTAGTGTGCCCAATGGAAAAGGCCTAATGGAAATGGCCCTAAGTATGCAAAGACCAATATTACCGCCATACAGTGACTAAATAATGGTAGATACCAATGTATATAAGCTCTGCAGATTTATAAGTGATTACAGCGCAGTTAAATCCAGTGACTCACAAGTGACGTCTTCTATGGCTGGAGTAATTTGCTTTCCCTTTTGTTCTCCATTCAGTCCAGACCGATATGACGACTTCTTCCAGCCACGACTCAACCCTGCAGAATTTGCAAAGAAATATCTTCACTTTTCCTCACTTTTCCAGCACCTCTCTCACTGTCCCCCACCTCTACACAAACTTCCCTTGGGTGAGATAGTGGGTAAAGTGTAGAGGCACAATCTCCCCCTATGAGTGTGGGACGAACAGAGGACTAAAGCCCCCTCTGCGAATTGTAAACTCATCTCCATCTATACCCCTCAAAATCATATTGTGCGCTCCAAACTCTGGCACCGCAAAGATCAACCGCAGGCATGATGCATGATTTTCAGGGCATACAAGGGAAGTTTAGTAATGTCATGCTTTTTGTAATGTTTCCGTTTCTTCTACAGATTTTTCCTTAATGGATTTATGGCACTACTGACAGCACCACAGCGTTGGATCCCCCCAAATTTATTTTTCTTAATAAAATGATCAATGAAGGATTTTGTTAGGGAGTGTTTATTTAAATAATGTGTTTTTTGTGTTTGTTTTTGATTTCTTTTACCATTTATCCTTGTTAGTATTAAAGTTCGTCATGAGCAGTCTCCACTGGGGTCATCTGGTGTAAAGCTTCAGGGCCTATTCACACAGCAAGTGGCAAATACCGTCCGGATTTGCCAGCCGTATCTGTCCATTATTTGCGCCTGTCCCCACGGCCGCGTGGAGGGGGTGGGGGTGGGGCGGTTTTTCACCGCGATGAGCGTAACGAACAGCCCTCCCCCCTCCCATTGACATGCACATGTGCCGTCCGGACACCGCAGACAAAAAAAAAAAACATCTGGCTGACAGCACTAGTAATAGAGAGACGTCTGTCAGACACCTCTTTTACTAACACTGGATAAAAAATTTTAAAAATGCACCGAAACAACACAAAGAAACAACATCCCTCGTTGACCACTTTATTATAGAAATGGATCCAACACTGGCCCAATGAAGTCTAGAGGGGAAATCTGTAAATTCAGAAACACTAATCAGCATTTAGCTAACAGCTATTGAAAGTGCCAAAGGCAGCATAAATGCTGAATATGACCTTACAGAAAGGTAGACACCACTTTTAAATAGCTAGCCTCAATTAAGCAGATAGCCCCAAATTAGCCAAACCAAAGCCCCCCACTCAATATATAGATAGATAGGCCACCCATTATGTGGTAATACTCTGGTAGGTAGGTAAATAGGGCCAACACTGGTTAAAGTCCCCGCTAGGCAAGATCCCAGGGACGTACTCAGAGAAGGCACCAGGTAAGTTGTCAATACCCTAGGTAGGTAGGTAGGTATGTTGGCAGGCAAGGCCCTGGATAGGTAAGTAGGTACTCACACAGGGCCATAAGTAGAGGCTACCGGCAGGTGGGTAGGCAGGTAAGGCCTCAGGTAGGTAAGTAGGCAAGACCGTAAGTAGGTAGGAAGATAGATAAGGCCCCAGGTAGGTAGGCCAACCCCAGGTGGGTAGGTAGATCCCCATTAGATAGATTTATAAGCCCTTCATAGGTTGGTAGGCCCCAGGAAGGTAGGCACCAGATAGGTAGGTGGATGGGCCAAAAGTACCTAAGTTGCTAGGCCCCAGGTAGGTATGTATGTCCCAGGTAGATAGGTGGATAGGCCCAAGGTATTTAGGTTGGTGGGCCCCAGGCAGGCTGATAGGCCCCAGGTAGGTGGTTTGGAAGGCAGTCAAGAGATAAGCTCCAGGCAGGTAGGCAGTAGATAGGACCCAGATAAGTAGATCACAGGCCCCAGTTAGTCAAATAATTCCAAGGTAGGTATACAGTAGGTAGGCTCTAGTTAGGTAGGTAGACGGTAGGTAAGCCCAAGTTAGGTAGGCAGATAGGCCCCAGGTAAGTAGGTAGATGGGCCCACACATGAAGGTTAGTTAGTCCCCAGATAGGATAGGTAGATAGACTTAGTTCCCCACGGAGCTAGGGTAACATGGATAGGTAGGCCCAAGGCAGGTAGATAGATAGGCCCCAGGTAGGTGAGCGATAGGTAGACACCAATTAGATAGGTAGGTAAGCCCCTAGGTAGTTTGCTAGGCCCTAGATAGATCAGTAGGTAAGACCCCATCAGAGAAAAAAATAAATAAACTCACCTCTCCCAATCGCCTGATGAGCTGCAGTTGGGCACCTCCTAATGAAGCCCGGCGTAGGTGGTGTGATGATATGATTTCATCACGCCTCCAGCGTCATGACGCACGGCCAACATCTAGTAGTTCTAAGGTCGAAGGCCTAAGAACTACCTGGCTGAGTAGAGGGGCAGGGCGCTGGTGGCGCTCTGCTAGTTGCTTTAATGTCCTGAGGACACGCAAACAGTTAACTTGACCATGCAGACCCGGGGAACAAGGGCATTTGATAGGGACCTGCAACCTGCCTCTTAACACTCGGGATAGAGGGCCATGGCATTCTGAGGCAGGAGGCGCTGGCCAGCTAGACCCCTTGTGGCGACAGTGGCGTAAAGCTACGCCACTGGGAAGCTCTTAGCTGCAATGATCACTATACTGTTATTTATTCCTGTGATTGTAAGTAGTTTCATAGTTTCATAGTTTGTAAGGCCGAAAAAAAGACGAGACGTCCATCCAGTTCAGCCTGTTGTGCTAAGGTGTTAAAGTGTCTGTTTCCAAGGAAGGCTTATGCTATGTTCACATGGCATAATTTTTACATGTGATCCAGTGTGTATTCAACATCAAAATACTTAAAAATGCTTGTAAAATAGGTAATAGGCATTGATTTCAATTGGAATGCGTGCTGTAGTATTTCAGGAATGCAGAACTAACCATTAACTAATAGACACTATATACACACAACTGGAAATACATTTATGGTGAATTCTAATAGGAGCCAGGTTAGCTGAGGATATATTATGTTTAATGTTATAGAGATGACATACTGTTTAATATTGTTGGGACGCATTCAATGTTGGGTAGTTAGGAAAAGTAGAAGCATTGAGGTCTTAAATTTTGCAATGAGTCAGTGGACCTCTGGTTATATTACTAGATGTATAAACATGAGTATGTATATACGATTGTTAAGCACTGATATAAAAATGTGGCAACATTAAATTACATTCTGTGCCCTATACTTTGTCGCTAATCATCAGTCTACTGCTTAAGTGCTCAATTTTACATGACCTGATGTACATTTTAAAAGTCAACTTTTCATATTCCTCTTGTCTGCTGTAATAACAGTGATCAGTATATCAAATTTACAAGTTCTACTAAAATGGCTTATTAAAGTAGTCTACTATCCTGCTGTTCTGATGTGTTCTTGCAATATTATGAATCTTTTCTGTTTTCTGGTTTTTGTATCAGTAATTTGTATTGAGTTCTTTAAGAAATACAGCCGAAATATTATAATAGCAAAACCTGAACCCAATCCATCATGACAGAAAACCTGCAGCAAGTCGAGTCCAAAATGATGTACATTACACTTTGTAAAATAATCCCTTGCAACATACAATGTTTTGCGTATGCATTAGCAAGGGTGTTAAATAGTTATGGTATGTTCACATAGCGTAAATTTGCACATGTAAATTTATGTCTCAGATATACGTAATGAGAAGCCTATTTTGAAGTGAAAATGTGGAGCGTATTTTTGGCGTTTGTGCGGCAAAAATATGCTCCACCATTGTTTCTATGGGTTTTTACTGGTGCAAACGCTTCAAGAATTAACAAAGGCACTTAAATTAACGCTTCAATAAAAAACTTTCAAATACTTTGCTGCAAATACCACTTGTAAAAATACGCGTTGTCTGTTGAATGATTTGAGCAGATGTTACATTGGAATAATGAGAAACTGTACATACAATAATTAGAAGTGATTTTGGGTGGAATTTCTTCAGCTCAAAATTAACTGCTATGTGAAACAATGAGGCGGGCATGTAATGAACAGGGGCTCGCCAGATATTGCATCTTTTCAGCCCGATATCCAAGCACAGCCCGTTTCGCTACATTTCTTTTAAAGGGCCCGCACCCATATCGTTCCCCTTTAAAAGAGCAAGCGGCACTTTGTAATGCACCCGATTTCAGGGGGCGAGGCGCAGTAGAACTGTACGTAGCTATAAATTTATAGCTTCGTATGGCATTTCTAGGCGCAGTACTGTGCTGGAGACACAGTGTAAAACACTTTTCACAGTGTTCTACCTGATCCAGAAATGTTCATAAATCAGACGCATGCTAGACTAATATTATTCGCATTAAATTTTGCATTTAAATACCAAATTTCATACATGCCCATAGTATTCACCCACATTTAGTGTTGTAGAAACTTCCAAGAGCCATAACTTTTTTATTTTTCCATCTTCATAATCATATGAGGGCTTTATTTTTGAAGGACAAGATTTCGTTTTTTATGGTGACATTGACCTGTAACCATAAGAAGACAGAAACAACAAAAAAAAAGTCTGTGGGGTGAAATGTGCGGGCAAGGGTTTTACAGTGTTAACTCTTATAAATGATGTGTTATCTGTATTCTGCAGCTTGATATGATTTAGGCCATACCAATTATTCATTATATTTAGTACATAAAAAAATCCAAACATCCTCTCTTTCTTATATTTGCACTGCAGCGCTATTTTTCTGCGACCAATTACTTTTTTTGCTCTTCCACCTAAAGACCTGAGTGAGGGTGCATATTTTGCAGGCTGAAGTGTACTTTTTTTTTTTTGGGGGAAAAATGCGACTTATTGATCACTTTTCATTATAATTTTGGTGTTTGAAATTTTTTTCTTCTACGGTGTTCAGCGTACAGGATAAGTGATGTTATATTTTAGTCAGACTTTTATGTATAACTTTTTCATTATTTTTTTATATTTGTAAAGTTAAAAATGGTGGTGTTTTGAACATATTTTTTTTTTATTTTTATACTTTACATTTTTTTTTTTCACATTATCATTGAGTCCCCTTAGGGTATTTTACCACTAAGGGGCACGATAATTAGAACACTCTTCTGCATTGTATTAACAATGTAGAAAGTTGTTTAAAATGCAGTTCATTGCGAACCCAGCCTCTATGTAGCGGGATATGAAAACCGCTAAAAGAACCATTACCGACCCAGATGTACCCATATGTACCCATCTGCTGAGATGAGCTGAGCAGACTGAAATATAGTTCTGTGAGAAAACATTCTGTGGAAATTTCAATTTATTTATTTCTGCTTATCTTTCATACATAGTCCAGTAGATGGTCTTACCAGTGTTTGGGCTTGTTCACACAATGTTTTGCCGATTCGCTTTTGGATCCGTTTTGCGCAAGCAAAGCGGATCCGCAAAACGGATCTAACAATTGTCAGTGTGATTAACATTGCTTTCAATGGCAAAAGCGCATCGCCGTTCTCACGGGTGATCGGCGATGCACTTTTGAGGGCTCTCCTGCACTGCGCTTTTCAGATCCGCTTTAAGAATTGACATGTCAATTCTTCTTGCGTTCTACGCAAGTGAAAGCACATAGGGAATAATTGGGTGTGCTTTTGGCACCTGCCCAAAAGCGCTCCACACTGTGGGTACATATTGCTGGCTGAAAGCGCATCCGAAAAGCGCAGTGCACAGCTGATGGATCGGAGGTGAGCGTGGCTGCAGGGGACTGGATCGCTGGATCGGCGGGTGAGCGGGGCTGGATCACTGGATCGGCGGGTGAGCGAGGCTGCAGGGCTGTGGATCGGCGGGTAAGCGGGGTCAGGGTTTTTTGGATGCAGGTTGAGCAAAAAAAAAAAAAAAAAAAGGGGGGGGCTGCAGGGCTGGGGGGATTGGCGGGGTGAGCGTGGCTGCCGGGGGCTGGATCGGGATCGGGGGATGAGCGGGCTGCAGGGGGGTGGAAAGGCGTTGATTGGGGCAGGGGCTGGGTCGCTGGGTCGTGGGGGGAGCGAGATGCAGGGGTGTGGGGTTGGCGGTGAGAGAGGTTGCAGGCTGTAATGGCGGGTGAGCGTGGCTTGCAGGCTGTGGTCGCGGGGGACGAGGCTGCAGGGGTGTCGTCGGGGGGTGAGCTCGTTAGGGTTTTGGATTGGCGGGTGGCGTGGCTGCGGCTGTGGATGGGGGGTGAGCGAACTGCAGGGGGTGGATCTGCGGGTGAGGGGCTGCAGGGCTTTGATTGGGGGGTGAGCGAGGCTGCAGGGGTGTCGATCGGGGAGTGACGTGGCGTAGGGGGGGATTTGGGGGGTGAGCGTGGGGCAGGGCTGTGGATCGGGGGTGAGCGAAGCGCAGGGGTGTGGGTCTGGGGTGAGGTGGGTGCAGGGCTGGGATTGGCGGGGGGAGCGAGGCTGCAGGCTGGTG
>JAODAL010047398.1:0-29972 GCA_025379985.1 Phyllomedusa bahiana
TGTTTCACCTTATAAGTGAAAAAAAGGAACTCTTTGGCACAGAGAACAATATCCCAAAATAATAAACTGCCTGTAATGGAGATGTCTGTATGTGAGAAGTACACACACTGTATTTCAAAGATAGTATTTTCAAAGATAGTTCAACACCGTTAGTGAAAAAAGTAACTCTTTGGCACAGAGAGCAATTTCCCGAAAGACTGAAGTGGCTGTAACGGGGATATCTGTAT
This sequence comes from Phyllomedusa bahiana, assembly GCA_025379985.1. Lineage (NCBI taxonomy): Eukaryota > Metazoa > Chordata > Amphibia > Anura > Hylidae > Phyllomedusa > Phyllomedusa bahiana. The sequence goes on from JAODAL010047398.1 coordinate 228, forward strand.
GTGAGAAATACACACACTGTATTTCAAAGATAGTTCACCACAATAAGTGAAAAAAGTAACTCTTTGGCACAGAGAACAACATCCCAAAAGACTAAACTGGCTGTAATGGAGATGTGTGTATGTGAGAAATACACACACTGTATTTCAAAGATAGTTCCCCACAATAAGTGAAAAAAAGTAACTCTTTGGCACAGAGAGCAATATTCCAAAACACTGACCTGGCTGTAATGGAGATGTGTGTATGTGAGAAATACACACACTGTATTTCAAAGATAATTCACCACAATAAGTGAAAAAAGTAACTCTTTGGCACAGAGAGCAACATCCCAAAAGACTAAACTGGCTGTAACGGAGATGTGTGTATGTGAGAAATACACAAACTGTATTTAAAAGAAAGTTCACCACAATAAGTGAAAAAAGTAACTCTTTGGCACAGAGAGCAATATCCCAAAAGACTGAACTGGCTGTAATGGAGACCTGTGTATGTGAGAAATACACACATTGTATTTTAAAGATAGTTCACCACTAGGGATGAGTGAATCGATTCTAACAAAGTGGAATTCGTTTAGAATTTCAGAGAAAATTCGATTCTGAGTGAAGCCGAAGTTCATGGCGATTTGCCATAATGAAGCTAAAATGGCCGCGAGCACATGGCATGACATGGGCAGAGAACTATGGGAGGAAGAAAGGAACACCCTCAAAGACATGTGCAGTCATGCAGCCAATCAGCAGCCAGCCAGCTTCCGTGACATCACAGCTCTATAAATGCAACATCCATTTTAAATTCTGCCACTTCTCACTTTGTCTCCTATCCACAAGCATCTGGCTGTCTTAGCACTACATTATGTTGCACTCTGTGCAAAATACTTCCGATTTTTGAGCTAATGGGGTGACAGACATTTACAAGTGTGTGTCATATACACACCTGTTCCTGAACCAGCATTTTTTTTTATTTTGGGATATTGCAATCTGTGCCAAAGAGTCAATTTATCCTCTGTTTTTGGGATAATTTGAGTTAAATCCAGGGTGTGTATTTCTGCCCCATACACGCCTGAAAGCCATCAAGTTCATTCTGTGGGGTATTTTATTTTGTACCTAAAAGGTAATTATCCTCTGTTTGTGGGGTAATTTGAGTCAAATCCAGGGTGTGTATTTCTGCCCCATACACGCCTGAAAGCCATCAAGTTCATTCTGTGGGGTATTTTATTATGTGCCCAAGAGTTCATTTGTCCACTTTTTGTGGGGAATTCTGTGTCAAATCCAGTGTGTGTATTTATCATATACAGACATCTTAATTAAACAGTCTGTAAATTTTTGATCAAACAGTATGTCAGACAGGAGGTAACAGGCCCTTCACATGCGAGTGGCAGTGGCACAAATGTTCCTGGAGCAGCCACAAGTCGAAGCACACTAAGGTGACATCGCAGCAGGAGTGACTCGGGGAGGCCAGTGCTACTGGTGTAATCTAGCTGCCATGTGTTGACCAACAACCCAGCGGTTCTTGATTGGTTGATTAGGTCATCCACTTCCTCTCAGATGACATCTGACAACCCCAGCCAAGAGTCTGTAGGTTCATCAGACACAACCCTTAGTTGCCATGGCCCGGGAGCAGGTCAGGAGTCCTCACCTGTTCTCAACCCGCCTCTGTCCCATTCAGTTCCCTCAGCCAGAGAGCAACTATGTGGTTTAGGCTTTGCGCCATTTTACAGCGAGGACAAATTATTTGAGGACAGTCAGCAGCTACTTGGCAACGAAGAGGTGGGGCAGACATCCGATGCTTCTTACAGTAGGCAGGCAAGTAGTAATGTGGAGAGTGGCGTGGGAGTTTATGTTGGGAGCGGTCAGGCTCTGCACACCGAGACCGTTGAGGAGGACTGCAGTGATGGACAAACACTAGTCGATGACAATGTAGCCTATCGCACTTGGGAGCCGGGTGAAGCAAGGGCCTCATCATCATCGTGGGGAGAAGAGGGCGGCAGCTTGCGTGTCAGGCAGTGGCGCAGCCGGCAAGCCGTTCGTGTGGCCGGGAGTCCGCAGGGTGAAAGCAGTGCAAGGTCTGGAGTCACACAGCCATGGGGTAGACCACCCGCTTTGCAGGGGCTAACCAAGGCAGCGCCGGTAGCAGTCAGTCAGTGCAGAGCGTTGGTGGTAAAATCACCTACTCCGCGAATCAATGGTGACAGACAATGGAAGGAACATGATGTCCGTGCTGTGCTGAGGAGGGCTAGTCCATGCTCCCTGCATGGCTCATGTGTTCAATCTGGTTGTCAAACAATTCCTCAAGTCTTCTACCAGACATTCTTAAAATGGCCAGGAAACTGTGCATACACTTCAGCCATTCCTACATCACCAAGCACACCCTCCTTCAGCTGCAACGGCAGAACTGCCTCCCACAAGATAGGCTGATATGCGATGTTTCCACATGTTGGACACTCTATGAACAGAGAAAGGCCATAAATGATTTCTTCATGATCCAAGCGGACAGGAGTACTCCCCTGTGTATTTTTGATGTCAGCCAGTGGCAACTCATGCATGACACTTGCTGTTTGCTCAGGCCACGTTATTTGTCTGTCGCCAGGACTATGGGACAAATAATGTCATTCCACTGCTTCATGTCCTGGAACAGATGCTGCAAAATCTGTCTGGTCAGGGACTGGAGATGTGACGACTACCTCTCACAGCCACATGAGTCCGGTGGGGGCTGAACTGGGAGGAGAACATTGGAGCACAAGCAGTTTCTGTCGAAATGAGTGGTTTTTCTACCCAGGTGACAGGAGAGGAGGAGCAGGAGCATCCGGAGGAGGTAGATGGAGATGAGGAAGATGAAGCAGATGACCCAGACACACCGTGGCAGCATACAGTGGAGAAGGCGGCAGGGAGTCCCTCAGAGTCACTTGAGCAGATGGCCCGCTGCATGCTGATTTGCCTGGCTAGTGACAGCCGAATAGTCACTATCTGGCAGAGGGATGACTTCTAGCTCTCCACCCTGTTGGACCCTCGCTACCGGTAAAAAATGGGAGCCCTGTTTTCACCTGCTGAGAGGAAGGACAAACTCAAGTACTACAGAGAAATCCTAGGCAGTCAGTTGGCCTCTGTCTATCTGCGTCCATCCTCTGGCAGGTCTAACCGGGGGGTTCCTCATCGCTCACGTACCACTTGCACGGCTGCTGTAGGGGAGGGAGGGGGAGTAGGAGCAGTACCAGCTCCATCAGCAGCAACCTGAGTCTGGAGTTGTTGATGAGCAGCTTCCTTCACCCGCCTAGTGAGGAAGGTGCTCACCAGCAGCAGCAGGACCTGGAGCAGACCCTGAACCAGCGGGTGGTAACCTAGTTGGAAAGCACTCTGCCCCCCCCACATAGAAGATCTTCTGGACTACTGGGCAGCCAAACTGCATTTGTGGCCTCAACTTGCCGAGTTTGCACTGGAGAAGCTGTCCTTCCCGTCCAGTAGTGTGGCATCAGAGCGGGTTTTCAGTGCGGTGGGGGCCATAGTTACCCCAAAGAGAACTCACTTGTCCACCCAAAATGTGAAGAGACTCACCTTTGTCAAGATGAATCAGGCATAGATCAGCCAGAATTTCCACACACCGGTGAATGATGCATCAGATTGGTCAGCTATGACACCTCACCAAAACTTTGAGAAATTATTATTGTGGCTACCTGCCTCAGCTACTATTCTGATACTGCCACCTGCCTGATTCCACACATCTGCTGCCAGCTGCTCCATCTACCATCTTTATCTGGTATTGCCACCCACCTCCCCACTCTTCAGTAGGTCATTATGTAGGCTTCTGATGCTGCCGCCACCTCCTCAATCTGTCACTGTGTCACTCTCCAGCCTGATGCTGCTGCTGTTGCTGCTGCTACCTCCACGCTGTGTCATTATGCCACTCTGTGGCCTGCCGCCAGCTCCACAACCTGTCTTTGTGCGACCCTGTGGCCTTCTCATGTTGCTGCCACCTCCACAATCTGTCACTTGCCACTCTGTGGCCTACTCATGTTGATGCCACCTCTACAATCTGTCATTTGCCACTCTGTTGCCTGCTCATGTTGCTGCCACCTCTACAATCTGTCATTTGCCACTCTGTTACCTGCTCATGTTGCTGCCACATCCTCAATCTGTCATTGTGCCCCTCTGTGGTCTACTCATGCTGCTGCCACCTCTACCCTGTGTCATTGTGCCACTCTGTGGCCTACTAATATTGCTGCCACCTACACAAACTACCACTAGCCACTCTGTGGTCTACTCATGCTGCTGCCACCTCCACACTGTGTCATTGTGCCACTCTGTGGCCTACTCATGTTGCTGCCACCTCCAAAATCTGTCATTTGACACTGTGTGGCCTGCTCATGTTACTGCCACCTCCTCAATATGTCATTGTGCCACTCTGTGGCCTACTCATGTTGCTGCAACCTCCACACTCCGTCATTTGCCAGTCTGTGGCCTGCTCATGTTGCTCACAGCTCCACAATCTGTCATTGTGCCACTCTGTGGCCTACTCCTGTTGCTGCCACCTCCACAATCTTTCACTTGCCAATATGTGGTCTACTCATGCTTCTGCCACCTTCACACTGTGTCATTGTGCCACTCTTTGGCCTACTCATATTGCTGCCACCTCCACAATCTGTCACCCATACAGCTCTCCACAGCGCTGCTCCTCCCTACATCTCCTCCCTAGTCTCTGTCTACCGCCCTACCCGTGCTCTCCGCTCTGCTGATGATATCAGACTACATTCCTCAATCATCCGACACTCCCATGCCCGCCTACAAGATTTCACACGTGCGGCACCAATTCTCTGGAATATGCTACCGCGGGCGATCAGGCACATTCACAACCCTCACAGTTTTAAGAGGGCCCTGAAAATACATCTTCTCGGTCTGGCCCACCAAGATCCCTAACTGCTATCACACACATCTGTCACTCCCTGCACTTGGGCACTCACAGGCACTTATCTGTATATAGATGTACAGTCTGGGTGGCAGGTTCATCCATTTTTCATGTAAACCACCCCCTATTTATGAAACATGGCTGGACCATTGTAAACTTGGCACTTCTTACCGTATGTTTCACCCATATACCCTAATAGATTGTAAGCTCTCACGAGCAGGGCCCTCACACCTTGTGTCTCATTTGTAAGTACTTTTAATGTGTAATGACTGTATGTTTACCCTTGAATTTGTAAAGTGCTGCGGAATATGTTGGCGCTATAGAAATAAAGATTATTATTATTATTATTATTATTATTATTATTACTATTTGCCAGTCTGTGGACTGCTCATGTTGCTGTCAGCTCCACAATCTGTCATTGTGCCACTCTGTGACCTACTCATGTTGCTTCCACCTCCATAATCTGTCACTTGTCAATATGTGGTCTACTCATGCTGCTGCCACCACCACACTATGTCATTGTGCCACTCTGTGGCCTACTCATGTTGCTGCTACCTCCTCAATATGTCATCTTGCCACTCTGTGGCCTACTCCTGCTGCTGTCACCTACACACTGTGTCATTGTGCCACTCGTTGGCCTACTCATGCTGCTGCCAACTGACCACTCTCTCACTCAACCACCCTGTGGTTTCCTAATGCTGTTTCCACCCTCCACCATTCTATCATGTTGCCAGTATGTTTGGTTTTCCCCTTCTTTTCATCTGTCAGAAGGAATGTAAAGGAGAATTAAAACCGATTGTGTCTTCGGAGAAGCCATAAGGCCAGTATGACATTGTCCTTTGTTTGCATCAAGATTGTCTGATGATTAGGTAGCCAACAGCAGGTGTGGAAACAAAGAACAGAAGACATGCAAATATCCCATTTACGTGTCATCTCTGTTTTGGATCAACTTTTTTTGTTTTGGCTTTAGCAATGCTGATGGATTATTGACCGATTGAAAGCGGACACTGACGGATAAAAGAAAGGGCAAAACAATCAGTCATGTCAACGCAAAATTACTGCTGACATCCTCTCCACTCTTTTGGGGGGGGGGGGGCTCTACATGTATCAGCGTTTAACAGAACAGGTTCTGTCATAATCGGTGGAATCATCTGATGTCGGTGTAAAAGTAGTGTGCTCTTTGACGCTCTAGTAGGATCTTGGCCCTCCGCTCGGTTCTTTCAAGCTGATGCTGACATTACCTTGTCAGGCTGCATTCCCACTTCAATTATTTGGTCAGTTTTGCCCCTGTAACTGCCCAGAGAAGGGAAGTGTGAAGCGATTCTAAGAGTGGCGGCTGTCATCTGCATGTCATACTAAAACACTGCATTGTCTCAATACCAAACCACGCTCCCTATGCATATTTCTGCATGAAACAATGTTCTACAACACCATACAGGCTCACCGCAGCCAGGAAATAGCTGTTTTTTAACGCAATTTGCCGCAAATAAATTCAGGTCGAAACGATCTTTGGCAAAAAATTCAACAAATCTGGCGAATCGAATTTTTGAGAAATTCCCTAATCTCTATTCACCACAATAAGTGGTAAAAACACTGGTTCAGAAGCATGTGTGTATATGACACACACACTGTGTAGTTGAAAGGTTTTTCACCCCAGTAACTATAAAGTTGGAAGTATTTGGCACAGAATGCAATCTAGTACTGCTGCAGAGAGATCCATGTACATAAGAGACATGGTGGCAAGTGGCAGAATATAAAATGGCTGGCCTATTTATAGGGCTGTGACATCACAGAAGCTGGCTGGCTGCTGATTGGCTGCATATCTGCATGTCATGGCATTGAGGGAGTTCCTTTCTTTCTCCCATAGTTCTTTGCCCTATGTCACGCCATGTGCTCGTGGCCATTTTAGAATAAAACGGTTCGTTACCACGAATCGCCAGGAAATTCGGCTTCGTTTGGAACCGAACTTTTTCTGAAATTTGAAATGAATTCCACTTCATGAGATTCAATTCGCTCATCCCTATCCCTCACCTTCTGTCTCTTTCCTCCTCTATTGTAGATTGTAAGTCTTCATGGGCAGGGTCCTCTTTTCCTCTATTCCAGGTGATAGTCAATGTTGTCATTGTCCTTTGTTTGGACTCATGTATATAAACACCCTTTGAATATACAGCGCCCTGGAATTAATGGCGCTTTAAAATAATTAATAATAATAATAATAATAATAATAATAATAATAAATAATAGTAATCCCAATACTGTGGAAACTTCATCGCATTGGGCATTCGTATGACCAGTGACTGTGGATCTGCTTTAATTTGCAGTCTAATTTAATTTAAAGGAGTTGTCTCATTACAAGCTTTCAGTCTGCTTCAAAGGCAAAGGAGCAAAGGATTTTTGAATTTAGGGGCCTGCTTCTTGACTGCCTCTTCTCCTCCCTCTTCCGCCCTCCCCTCAGCACACAGACAGCTCTCCTCTGTAACTTCTATACAGCAGGGGAGGGGGGGGCAGGAGGTTTGCTGCCAGGGTTAACCCTGTGTGTGCCTGCCTAGGTCTGCTGCAGGTTCTTGCTGCTAGATCAGCTGTATTGTCAGCTCCACGGAGACAGCAGAGTGTTCCTATACCCCCATGCTGTAGCATACAAATCTCCACATCTCTAGCAACAAACAAACCCTGTCAGAACAGACACAGGGCAGCTGTGAAGTGTTACTATACTCAGGATGTGTCACTAATACAGCAGAGCATGAAGCGTTCACATGCCTCCTGATCTGTTCTATTAGTATAGTCACAGCTCCACAGACACATCATGATTATAGTACACAGGGTCACTGCTGTCACATCTATTGATCAGCCTCATCTCTGCTCTCTTCAATCTGTGTAGAGAACAGGAGGAAGCAGGCACACACAGGGTTAATCTAGGCAGCACAGCTACACATGGGGAGTAGAGCCCTCCCCCTCCCTCCACTACAGAAGCATTCTGTGTGGGAGGGGCTCTCTGCTCTGACCTGTAGTCTGAAGGTGATGAGTCATCAGACCTGACAGCCAGTGAGATAAAGATCAACAGGTCAGCTGCTATAGAGATTTGAGAAGCTGATTTACTACTACTAACAGGGATAACTTAAAATCAGTAGGACATTTGTAATGAACATATATTGCAAAGCTGCTTGTTTTTTAAAGATCTTTTAATTAAAACCCAATCATTGTAGCGAGACAACCCCTTTAAGTATCCTTAATAGTTGTCTCTAAAACACCAGCAAATTCTTGCGCCTCTGCATACTTTGTAATATTGATGGAGTTCAAACCCTGAGCAAGCTGTGTAGGGATTCTTTACATTAAACCCCCATAATGAGGCATGGTCTTTGCCAGAGAAAATTATTAGGCCACAATTTCAGGAATAATCTGAGATAGCAACAGTTGACTAGTGGTGGTGGTGTAATTTGGGGAGGGAGACACTATTTTGAGCGTGGCACTTTCGGGTAAGGGCTGAGTCTCTTTTTGGACATTATCACCAGCCAGCAAAGAGCTGTCTCTGATTGATGTAGAGCATCTCTGTCTGAGCATCAAAGGATGCACCACCAGTCCACCTCGCCTGCTCTCTCGGGATGGTTGAGTGCTTATGGTGGCAAAAGCTCTAACTTCACCACTGACCAGTGGATGACATGAGATATTAGAAGCACCAGATGTGATAGGCTGTATAATCTTTACGCAAAGCAAAACACAAGCAACTTTATTGCTCAGGCATCCAAACAATGTATTGAGCAGGATATTACAAGAGAAAAAAGTTTTTGGCCTGCAGACCAAGCTGAGCTGAGACCAGCAAAAAAGCTGTTAGATAAATCATCCTTCAGCCAACAACCACTGGATGTGAATGGATAGTTTAAAATATTTGTGGCAGCTTTGGTGCTGAGATATGAAGCAATGTATGTGGATCTCCAATTTAGAATAACTGAAGCACAAACGCAGAAGATGCAAACAAACATGTTTTGCTGATTCCACCTGCTGCATAATTACAAGGTGATAAAAAATAAACCTTGCCGAGAATACCAAGAAACACCCTGCGGATGAAAAATCCCCAAAGCTTTTCTTTACATAGGATCTACAGCAACAAGTTCTATATATAAGAGGCTCTTCAGTCTACACAATGGGTTTTTTTCACCAGCATGCTGCATGCATGATGGTGGGACCAACCTAAGCCCGACTGATAGTCTCACCTCGTGGGAACAGAATCAAAATTTCATCTTCACATCAACATTCTTCAACTCTTTGGAGACGGAAGTAAATGATCACATTCAGCGACCTATAATCTATATGTTTTACACCTGCACAAGAATGATTATATGCTTTATTTGGACAATTCTCTTTGCCATGTAAGTGCTGGTATTTTGTACTTGTATTTATCTAATGTGGTGTTAAATACTTACAGTATGTGACAAAACAGACAAATCTATTCTAGAAGTGACTCATGTATAGGCTAACCAACAAATTATATTTGCCAGCTTTCAGCGTACAGAGGTTGTGATGAAGGGTAAGACAATAAATCCATCTTTTTTCTTTTTAACACAAGAGTATTTAACCTTATATTGATTTTTCTGGCTAATAGGATACCACACTTTTTGCCTTCCGTACATCGTATGTAGTGTTGCGCTTCAGATTCAGGTTGATGTGAAATTCAAACCCAAAATAAGCTATTTAATATCCCGAATAAAATTTTGTCAAAAATGACCAAAAAAAAAAAATAATAAGTTGGAGTCGAGGTTTTCTGATGTTTTAAGTGTTAACTTATAGTTCCACAGCGCTCCTAGTGCAGTATCACATCTGGTAATACTTCAAATGTCATTATCGATGTCATGTTCAGTTACTATAGCATAAGTTACCGAATGTCCCGCCAGAGGTCTTGCTGCTGGACCAGGAGCACCAGGGAATGATTAGTTAACCCCTAAAACATTTGCCATTGCCTGATCTCATGAATCAGAAGTGAACGTTGATGTCAGGAAATGACACATGACTGCAGCAGCCGGATGTAAACTAAAGTCCGAGAGACACCAATAGCAGCGTAGGTGCTGGAACAGTGTTTAGTGGCGAGGTCAGTGTACTTTTTTTTTAATTTTGTTGGTCCAGCAGTATCTGAGGTTTATAAATATTAAAAAGCTGGAGAACCCCTTTAATGACAAAGTTCAGTAACTTTGCTTTTCAGCTTTTCACTTTGCTTCGGTTTTCAAATATATCATGTTAATCGTTCGACACAGCTTTCAGAAGTTGTTCATAGTTGCCTGTTGCCCAGTGTGGGCCTGAAGTTCACTGGGTCTACCAGAGGAAACTATTCTGGGACCTACTCCCTATCATTAAAGAATGTGTGAATGACCACTTTTAAGTACATTATGTAAGTCCATTTGAAAGGAATCATTGCACATGTAGGGTGTAATAGGATCCTCTGGCTGTTGGGTCAGTCCGACCCTGCTGTTGCCTTTAGACCAAACAACCAATTAGTTCTGTAACATTTATCTGAGCTCCCACAATGAGCATAAGTCGGATAACTGGGTTCTGCTAGGTTTGTAAATTCACCGAGAAGCCAAAAACAAATTCACAATGCAGCGCACAAGTAACAGAGCAGCTATAGAAGTGCATGGGGCCATCACTGTACCTGTGTAAGTCTGATTTCACACAGTTCCCACAGAATTATAATTATGGCATGTGCTGTCTGAAGGGAGAATTATTTTCATATATACAGCACCTGACAGAGGATTGTAAGACACACGGAGAGCCATTCAGCTCTGTAGGACATCACTGTACAGCCTGCATGTCCTTTGCATCAGGCATTAACCTGTGAAACATCCTGAGATGTAATTCTGGAGAGGAATCTTCCTTTAATAATGTGCTGTCCTTCTAGAAACATAATCTCCAAAAAATTGGGAATCTTGCAAGAGAACAAAGAGTCGGACCTCTAAGCCTTGATAAAGCCAGGTTAGCTGGCGAAACATGTCGGCGAGGTCAGGCATGAACGTTTTTAAATTGTGGATCTCTCAACGCTCTGTCTACAAGTGTCACCTGCTGCAGAACGGTGTCACAAATTGGGGCCTTATTTTTTCTGTGGTCTATGAGAGTAGGGACGACTGCCCCATGAGTGGCTTTGAATCCCTTACTGAATAGCTAGTACTTTGCTAAGAACAAGGCTCTCACCTGTTTAATGAGGTGGGGTTCCACCAGACTTGATAGTAGAAAGGAAGTTATTCCCTCTTTCAGATGCAAAAAGGGTTAAATGAAAGGATAAGGATCAGGTTTTTAAGATAGTGTGGTATAGGAGGTTAAGAGTTAGATATAATAAAAGTTACGTTTTAGTGTTTAATAGATAGAGAACTGATAGAGTTTAAGTTTGCCTATGGCAAAATAGTAAATATAGTCCTTCTAGAAAGTCGCAGGGTGTGATGATTAGTGCAAAAACATTATGAAGTCAGTATTATATCAACCTATAAAACAAATCATATTATATTGCATGTAACCTGCCTTATTGCTGTGCTGTGAATCATACACCCCAAATATTTTGATAATCAAAGAGGGACACTTATGGTTGTTTGAGAGAGATATATCGTTTTTTCATGTATATCTATACACTGTTGCAGGCACAAAATCATCTGAATACAAATTGCAACAAATAAGTTAATATATACTAGAACAGTGATGGCGAACCTCTTCGAGACTGAGCGCCACTACTGCAACGGAAAATCCCCTCATTTATCGCAAAGTGCAGACACAGCAATTCAACCTGAATACCACAGGTCTGAACACATGGATACATTGGCGCGAAGCAGATAGGTGATGGCAGGAGGTAGGGCCGCAGCACAGTTAATGCGAGGGATGTGACAGCCACTCAGCATGTTGTGTGCAGTGCGGCCATCGCATCCTTCATACTGACAGGACCGCCATCAGAAATTTCAGAGCCCCATACAGACGAAGCCTTTGGGCCTCCCCCCACCACATACCCTGCCCACACCCTCCATATTTACACCACACAGTGGCCATATAGTGGTAGATACAAGGCAGCTACATCTAGTAACTCACAGGAGATGTCTTGTTACTTTCCCTTTTCTTCTCCATCCGGTCCAAATTGCCATGATGACTTCTCCCTGTGACAACTCATCCCTGCAGAATTACAACAAAATACCAAACTTTTCTATCTTCCTATATGTGCCCTCTCCCCCCCATGTACAAATTTCCCTTCCATAGTGCCCCAAAAAATTACTACCTTGGTGGCCTGGTAGTTAGGTATGTAGGACCCCCTTAAGTAGTTAGTTATAAATGACTCCTGGTAGGTAAATAGGTATAGAGTTCTCACTCCTGTAGACAGGTATATAGGACCCCCTGTAGGACCCTCCCTCTCACTGTGCAGGGCCCCTTCAACACTCCCTCTGTGTCCCACTCGCATGCCGGGGCCTGCAGGGGGGGGGGGGGGGCACAATCATATTGGGGCCTGCATGATGGGAGGGAGGGTCCAGCCCCACCAGAAAACTGTTCTGTGTAAATATCCTTAGTTGTGGGAAAGGTCCCATATCTGAGACTAAGAATATATCTCAGAGGCCTTGCCGGGGGGGCCTCACTCACCTCGGGGGCCATGCCAGAGGCTCAGGGGCCTTCACAGGGACACAGGGTAGGGGACCTTCACAATGGCTCATTTTGGGGGCCTCAGGTTGAGGACTCTTCACAGAGGCTCATGGTGTGAGCCATTCACAGGGGCTTAGGATCAAGGCCTCAGTTTGGCAGTCCTTCAAAGGGGCTCAGCTTAGAGGCCTCAGTTTGGGGGCCCTTCACTGGGACTCAGGGTGTGGGCTTCAGTTTGGGGGCCCTTGACAGGGATTCAGGGCAGGAGCCATTCACAGGGGCTCAGGGTGGGGGCCCTTCACTGCCACTCAATGTGAGGGCCTTCACTGGCACTCAGGGTGGGGGTCCTTCACTGGCATTCAGGGTGAAGTCCTCAGTTTAGGGGCCCTTCACAGGGTCACAGGGTTGGTGCCATTCACTGGGGCTCAGTGTGGGGGCCTCAGTTTGGGGACCTTCACTGGACTCAGGGTGAGGGCCCATCACTGGGACTCAGAATGGGGACCCTTCACTGGGGCTCAAGGTGGAGGCCCTTCACTGGGGCTCAGGGTGGGGGCCCATCACTGGGGCTCAGGGTGTGGGCTTCAGTTTGGGGGCCCTTGACAGGGATTCAGGGTGGGAGCCATTCACAGGGGCTCAGGGTGGGGGCCCTTCACTGGGACTCAAGGTGGGAGCCCTTCACTGGCAAATAAGGTGAGGGCCCTTCACTGGCACTTAGGGTGGGGGCTCTGGTTACTAATAAAAATAAGGGTCTGCATTGTGAGGGAGAGCCCAGCTCCCGAGTCACAGTGCAATAGGTATTCCACTGAGATCAAGCACTGAGGACCTGTTCTTTAACACTTACTGTGGGACTGTGACCGGTGTCGGACCCTCCTCTCTATGTCTGCAGGTTTTGATGTATCAAAGGCAGGATGTCATGATTTCTCAAACAGGTCTCCTGCATCCTTCCCGCGCACAGAGAGAGAGGAGGGTCTGATGCCGGTAACAGTCCTGCGGTAAGTGTTAATAAGAAAGAGCAGGTCTCAGTGCCTGTTCTCTGTGAAAAACTATTATGCTGTGATTCAGCTGGGCTCTCCCTCACAACGCAGACCCTTATTTCTATTAGTAACTATAGTAAGGTCAGCGGGCGGGCAGCCTGGTGCGCATGCCAGCACAGAGGGCTCCGAGTGCCACCTCTGGCATGCGTGCCATAGGTTCGCCACCACTGTACTAGTACATTGTAGCCTAATATGCAGATAGGAAAAAGGAGATGCTTTTTTGGGACATTACAGTAAGCTAATTAATGTAGGTTTATTTATCAAGTCAAAAAAAGGGATATTAAAGGAGTAAAAAAGGGAAAGGGGGATTTGGGTCAGAAGTAGGGACTATGCCTCCAAAATCCACGTTATGTCATACATAATGTACCCATTAGTGAATTGGTGAGAATAAAACATAATAGTTCCTTGAAAAATACATTTATAGTCCTGCAAGAAAAAAATCTGCGCTAGATAAACCCCTTACCACCGCAGCCAGTTCTGACCTCCCAGACAGAGCCCCAATTTTTTAAATCTGACATAATCTGAATGTGTCAATTTATGTGGGAATATCTATTTGATACTTTTTACCAATCCATGTGATTCAGAGAATGTTTTCTTGTGGCACATTTTGCCTTCAGTTAGTAATAAATGTTGGTCCATACAATCCTTGTTTATTTGTGAAAAATATTAAAATGTCATGATTATTTGGAAAAATTTGCCATTTTCAAAGTTCAAAAATGTGTGCTTATTAGACAGATACTCCACACAGTTACTCAACACAAAATAGCTTATAACTTGCATCTACCATATGTCTACTATAGATTGACATCATTTTTTGAAATGTCTTATTTATTTTTTACAACTAGAGGGCCTTAGAAATTTAGTAGTAATTTTTTACATTTTCAAGGAATTTTGCAAGATAGACTTTTTAGGGACCAGTCCAGTTCTGCCATGGCTGTGAAGGGCCTGCATGTTAGATACCCCCATAAATGAATCCATATAAGAAACTACAACCCTTAAGGTATTCCAAACAGCATTTAGAAAGTAGAGTTTCAATCTTTATTCATTATCCACTGGAATTCCTCCAATTCTGTCATTTTTAGAGATATCCCATAAAAATAAAGATAATATATTATTATTATTATTATTAAAATAATTATTATTATTATTATTATGTGGCCCTATTACGCTATTTGTCTTAACCGCAAGCCTCAGATTAGGAGGAGCACCTACCGGACTTTGGGGTCTCATTTTCGTTACAATTTTCTTTAGTCACCATTAAAGGTTTGCAGACACCCTAAGGTGCTAAAACTAAATAAACACTTCTAAAAAGACCCCATGTTGGAAACTACACCCCATAAGGAATATATCCCAAAAAAATTTGCGTTAGACTGTGAAAATGAAAAAAACATATTTTTTTTCCAACAATCAGCAATTTTAGCTGAAAATGTTTCATTTTTAAAAGGAATCCTGATAAAAAAAAGAATCCCAAAATTTGTTGCACAATCTTCTACTTCGACAACATCTAATATATGGGTGTAAACTGCTGTTTGGGCACTTGACAGGGCATACAGGGGAGGGAGCGTTATTTGGCTTTTGGAATGCAAATTTTGGTGGGTGCCATGTCGCATTTACAAAGTCACCAAAGTACCAGAACAGGTGAAAACTTCCAGAAGTCACCTCACTTCAGATTCATCACCCATAATGGAACTCATCTAGGGGTGTATCAAGCATTTTGGGCCACATGTATGAACCTGTTAAAAAAGTGAGTTTTAGACCTAAACAGGTTCATACATGTGGCCCTTTGGGTGCACAGGTTCTCCACAGTTTTTTTTAGCACTGGGCCAGGAAAATGGTGAGGAAGGGAACACAGTTCCACCATTGTTTTTTGGGCTTCATCTTTATAGCATTCGTCATAATGTAAAAATGACAGGAGAATTTTACAATGAGAGTCGGTACAATTACAATGATATAAAATTTATATAGTTTTTTATGTTCTATTACTTTTACACAATAGAAATGCACTTATAAAAAATTGCGTTTTTGTGTTGTCATATTTTATAGCCGTAACCTTTTTATTTTTCTGTATATTGAGCTGATTAAGGGCTTGTTTTTTGCGGGATGAAATGACATTTTTATTGGTATCATTTTTTGTGGGGACAAGGCTTTTTGAACGCTTTTAAATCCATATTTTGGAAGCTAGGGTGGACAGAAAATCACTGCAGACCTGTTGGTTTTTTTTATCTTTACGGTATACGTGAGAAGTTATTTTATTCTGTATGTCGATAGGATTACGGCGATACCCAATGTATATATTTTTTTACGCTTTAAATAAAAGTGTTTTTATTGTGTGAAACAATATTTATGCATTGCTATCTTCTGATTTCCATCATTTATTTATTATTAGTGTTGAGCGATTGCGATGCTATCGAGATCGATCGATAGTCGATAGTCGGCTAAGACCCTATCGATAAGGTTTTTCGATAGTGAGCGTCGATTATGAGTGATGACCATTAAAGTCTATGGAGAGGCAACAACACCTTCATTTTACACCCCAAACAAGGCTTGAGAAAGCTGAAATCAATCAGAACATCCAAAACAGTCAAATAATGGATACGTGCTACATCTTAGGCAACACACTTAGTGTTATAAATCACAGAAAAAAAGTCACAGACCATTCACATCCCTGTCTTGTACCACAGCCGTACCCTTAAACATCATCACCCACAAATTGAAAAGTGCCAGAAGGCATAATGATTTGAACCATCATCCTTACGTAGAACTGGACATGTGAAAATCCCTGTCCTGGGCCACAGCATAGCCCCAAAGCCTTCATGACCCCACATTTAAAAAGTGCCGGAAAAAGAGTCTATCAACCACCCTTTAGTTTTCACTTGACATGGACTATACCTGTCCTGGGCCACAGCAATGAGCCCCCAAACCTGCATGACCCCCTCATCATTTAAAAAGTGCCGGAAAAAGAGTCTTTCAACCACCATTTTAGTTTACTGGACATTACTATACCTGTCCTGGGCACACAGCATGACCCAGTGGGCCAGAGTACAGTGGTGGCGGTGAGAGCCCAGCTGGCGTCCGCATCTATTAACACGCAGTTAAAATGCCCTGATGACGCAAGCAGACGAAAACTGTCGTGCTGAAGCAGAGAGCTGAATCGGAAGTGAGAGAACTCCACATTCCTCATTACACAGTCCAATACCTGGATAGCTCTTGTCCACCGTATGACGTGGACCACTTGTAGCTCACTTTGGAAATACTGGTGGTTTAAGCCTCCTGTTACACCCATGTGCCCTTTATCTTGGCATTCTTTTTCTCTTTATACTCACGTGCTGAGGAAATGGTCTCCTGTACTTTGTTCTCTTCCGTGCTCCAAACACCATGTCCTCTGACATAACCTACATCTGGTCAAGTTTTCCTGTACCCTCCCTTTGTACAATACAGAGGAATTTTTTTAAAAACACTATTTTGTACATGCAAGTTTTTTAGTACTTTTTAATTCTAGAAAAACATTTTTATTAAAATAGGATGGAATCCCACCATGTCGTTGTTTCTCTTTTTTCATTGTATTAAATGGGTTGTCTCAATACAGGTATTGATAGCTATGTTAAAGATCTTGCAAATACAAGTCCATTTTGCAATATGTTCCATAACAGTGTCCTACCTATTCCTTGTTTCTGACATCACCATCACCCGTTTACCCTTGAGCCACTCTGACAATTGTGAAAGAACAAATTCTTTAGAAACAACTTTTTTTAGAATAGACCTAAGTAAATAGCTGCATGTCACAGCATGAGCCCCAAAAATTCAAAGCATGACGCCTTGAGCCCTTTTGACATGTGAAGAACAAATTCGTTAGAAACAACCATTTTTTTGAGAATAGACCTCTATATAACACATGTCACGAGCAAAATGCCCCAAAAATTCAAAGCATGACCCTGAGTCCCCGTTGGAACAATTGTTGAAGAACAAATGTCTGTAGAAACTACATTTTTAGAATATACCTCTAGTATAGCGGCTTGTCCACAGCTAAATGCCCCCCAAAAATTCAAAGCAGACCCATGAGCCACTTTTGACATTTGTTAAACAAATGCTATAAAACAACATTTTTTCGATAGACCTGTAGTATTTGCTGCATTTCAAAGCAAAATGGCCCCCAAAAATTCAAAGCATGACCCTTGAGCCACTTTTCAATGTAAGAACAAATTTCTTTAAAACAACATTTTTTTTATAATAGACCTGTAGTATTGCAGCATTTCAACAGCATAACCAAAAATTATAAATATTAACTTCCAGCCGACTTTAAAAATTGTGAGGGAGAAATCCACCTTAGAGCCACATTTTCTGTTCCAAAGGACCAAGATTATTGCTGTACTCACAGCAACATGACCTCAAAACTATTGACAATGCGAAAACTTCTTAAATAAAGATAAAATGAAAACGGTTTGTTCATGAAACCTTGCTGTCATGTTACAGTCTCCTCACACAAAACACAAAATAACTTTGGAAAAGAAATAAAAATTGCAGTAAGAAATGATCATTTAAAAAAAGTTTTTCAAGAGACCATTTCTGTATGAAAAGAATGTGAAGTAACCGCCACATAATCGTGACTCTCGCAAATGGGCCAACAACATCGATCAGAGATCTCATGCCTGATTCATCTTGATGTAATCAAACGATCCACATTATCTGTGTAAAGCCAGATGCGTTTGGCTGTAAGACTCCTCCAGCTTCTGAAGGTCCGCTCAATATGACCAAGCTGCTGGCAGGACAACCCTACCCTCTAATCGTAATGACCAGCTCCGGGCCATTCTCCATTTGGGATACCCAGAATTCTATTGGTCCGGAAACACATGCAAAAACATCGTGTTAGACCAGAAATCCGTGCACTGCATTATCTTAAGCTATCTCTTTGTTGATGTGTGCCCTGCATAGCAGCGTTGAAAGGTAAACAAAGATTGCCAAGGTCACCCATTTAGCTTCTGCCACCTTGCCCTCCTCTTCCTGCTACCTATTGGCACATCTACTGCTGCACGTCCTGAATTGTTCCACATGACATTGTGACGTATGCAACCAACAGATTCTCAGTTCTCAATCACAAGGTCTCCATCCTGCATTTTACTCTTCTATTTGGTGGGTGGAAAAAGTGCTGATTTTTGTTTGTACCGATCCCCCCCAGAGTGCCACACCATAACTGTTGTTCAATTTGATGGCCTAAGCGAATCAAAGTTGGAGAATTGGACATCCAAGCACTCATGGAGAGATGAGCCTTGATTCCAAAGCCTCTGGTCAAGCACTACAAACTTAACTTCCTCTCTTCCTCCTCCGCCTCAAATTCGCGCAAACCTCTTTCCAAGGCAGGACTTCGTTCAAAATCGTAGTCTAGGAAAACCTCCTCCTCCTCCTCCTCCGCATGCCTTCCGGCACAGCTTCAACACAGCCCTGACTGCCTTGAGATGATGCACCCTGAGACTATGCGCCACCTGGCACTACTCTGGCCCCGAACCACTGCCTTAATGAAGACCGATGAAATTGTGAAACTGACGGCCTTGTGATTTGACAGAGAGAAAGGCCCGTGTCCGCATCTGGTCCCGTCTCCTCCTCCTCGCTCGGGACATGTTGTTTCAGAGTGTCCAACGATCTTCCAGAACAAGATCACCACAATTCTCATCTGACAAGGGAATTGTCCGCACTGACCTATTTTGGTGCTTCTTCAAAACTGCAAGAATGTCAGAGCTCTTTACCTGCCCCCACCTCGGTGAATCAACACCCCGAGTCCGACCGCTGCTTGTCAGCCAAGGTGTCACATCGTACTGGCGTAATGCTATTGCGCAGCTGCAACAATCGCTGGGAGCAATAGGTAGGGTGGAAATCCAGCGAGTTGCCACCAACAATGAGACGGGTTGACTGATCCGAGCTGACCTGCAACGTCATCCTAGGCTGACGAAGCAGGTGCGAACGGCGGAAGGTGCGAACTCAGACCTCGCGCCTTCTTCACAGGCTGTCCCGACCACGGTACTCTTTAGAATTTCGGACGACAAGGTTACATGACATGTCCAGGCAAGGATTGCACCAGCCCACCGATCTTAAGGGCGTCCCAGCAATTTTCGCCCGTTATCGCACACCACCTTGCATGGCACAAGGTACTGGCACACATCCAGCGCTCGTCTCGTTTCTTAAGCCGTCCCAAGCTCCTGACCTTGTGTGGACGGTGCTCCAAGCAGATTAATTTCAACACGCCAGGGTGTCTCTGGGCACGTGAATGCCACCAGAGGACCTTGGGGAAAGACCCTCACCATCCCTGCGGTTTGAAGAGCTGTGCGCCGACCCTGAGAGCCACCGTCACCCCCAGAGACAACCACCCAGCTCACCCAGTGAGCTGTCACAGAGATATAGCGGCCTTGGCCGTGCTTACTAGTCCATGTGTCGGTGGTGAGATGGACTTTTCCGGACACAGATGCAGACAACGCGCTTGAAATTTTAGATGACACGTGCTGGCCAGGGCAGGGACGGCTTTTTCTGGCAAAGAAATGCCTGCTCCGCATCTGGTATTGGGGGCAGGCGAGGGCCATGACGTGGGGGAACCCATCTGTGTCCACCAGACGGAAAGGCAACATTTCCAAGGCCAAAAGCCTGGCAATGCCGACATTCAGGCTTTTGGCTTTGGGATGGTTTGGGTTAAAGTGTTTCTTCTGCTCCCAAACCTGGAAGACAGAAGGCTGGCTGCTAGACTGGCCGCTGTACGGCGTGCAGGTCGTCAAACTGGCGGAAGGAGAAGGGGTAGGATGGGTCTCTGGTGGTGCTGGTGGTACTCGGCGACGGTGGAGGCTGAAGCGGAGGCTGATCCCTGATCATGACTCTGAGAGACATGGGCAGCTGAGGAACGCTTGGTGGTGGCGGAGGAGGAGGAGGCGGAGACAGAGGGTGTGACAGTGTTGGAGGCCCGGCGTCGGTCTGGCCTTTTTTGGCCAAGTGTTCCCTCCATTTCAACTCATGCATTCGCTGCATGTGACTAGACATGTTGGTGGTGGTTAACCACTTAAGGTTCTTGCCTCTACTTATGCGTTTACGGCAAAGGCGGCATATGACATCGCTGGGTGAATCAGAGGCTTGCTCAAAGAAGCCCTGGCATGAGAGTCCTGACCTTTTGACGCGATAAGCGAGGAGCGTGGTTTTGCGCTGACCGGATGGCGAATCATATCAGCGGACTTCTGGCGACCGCCCTCTCCCATTTTGTGCGGACCCTATTGACACTACCCCATCGTCTTCCTCCTCTACCACTGATGAACGCCGCAAGCAAAGTCTGCGGAAAAGACCAGGATGATCAGCAATGTCGTCAATCATCATACATCATCCATCAACACAGGTGACTTGGTCGTCCGACTTCTGCATCCAAAGCTCGGCTACAGCAAGGGCAAAGCAAGGCGTTGCCGACCGCCCGGATTTTTGCCGATTGACCGGCTTCCTTCACCTCCTCTGATGGAGCATCAGTAACTGGGGCTCAGAGCAGAACTAAATCATCTCTTGACTTTATAACATGCCTTCTGAGCCCAACCTCATTTTTGTCATCAAAGAAGGTCTCAGACAATGGAGTTATCCACAGTGGTGGGTACACGAGTGTACCATTTGGGCTGCTTCAGTGACGGATGCTGTTGATGCTGATGACCGACATTTGTGGCCGAGACTGCGAGGACGAGGAGGTAAAACCTGCTAGATGCAGGTTGCATTAACCGACTGAAAGGACAGATTGGCGACGATTGTTTCATCACTATAGATTCCACAGGCCCTGACCCACGATTGACAGGCTGAACGTCCTGCAACTGACGATCACTGCATGACGTGTTGTCGCCAGCAACTGAAGGAGCACCTTCTCTCGTACCTCACCTCCATGTGCCATCCCCCCTCTTTTGCATCTCTTACCACCTGCATTTCGCTCCATGTTCAGAAATATAAAAATTTGAGAAGGTATGGAAAATATTTTGGAAAGTCTCTTAGTAAAAACGGCAAATCACAGCTATTCTCAAATCCCACTAACAAAACAAAATGCTGGATTCAAATTTAACTGCAAAGTGTGTACTATCCAACAAATCTGGACTGGGCACAAGTCCAATATAACCACGTATCTTGGTTATGTTTGGAATAATAAACCGGTATTTTTTGCACTTACAATTCACCTGTTGTTGAATATAGAATTGCTGGTTTTAAGTTTTTACGTAGATGCTGCGCAATGAACAATGCTGGTTGCGCAAAAGTCAAAAAACACGTAACTGTTTTATGTTTTGTGATATAAAAAACGGTATTTTTTGCACCTTTCACTTCACCTGTGTGAATATAAAATTGCTGTTTAAGATTTACTCGATGCGCGTCAATAACAATGCTGTTGCGCAAAAGTCAAAAACACTTTAACTGTTATGTTTTTGTATAATAAACGGTGTATTATTTTGGCACCTATCAATTCACTGTAGGTGAATATAGAATTCTGTTTTAAATTTAAGTAGATGCTGCGTCAATGAACAATGCTGGTGCGCAAAAGTCCTAATCACGTAACTGTTATGTTTTTGGTATAATAAACGATATTTTTTGCACCTTTATTTCACCGTGGTGAATATAGAATTGTCTGTATTTAAGATTTACTTAGATTCTCGTCACAGAACAATGTCTTGTGCAAAAGTAAAAAAACACGTAACTGTTATGTTTTGGTATAATAAACGTATTTTTTGCAACTTTCAAATCACCTGTGTGAATATAGAATTGCAGTTTTTAAGATTTACGTATATGCTGCGTCAATGAACAATGCTGGGTGTGCAAATTCAAAAACCCCGTAACTGTTATGTTTTGATATAATAAACGCGTATTTTTCACTTTCAATTCACCTGTGGTGAATATAGAAATTGCTGTTTTAAGATTTACGAAATGATGCGTCAATGAACAAGCTGGTGTGCAAAGTCAAAAAACACGTAACTGTTATTTTTGGTATAATAAACGATATTTTTTGCACCTTTCAATTCATCCTGGTGGTGAATAAGAATTGCTGTTTTAAGATTTACGTATGATGCTGTGTCAATGAACAATGCTAGGTGTGCCGGAAGTCAAAAAAACACGTAACTGTTAGTGTTTTGATATAAAAAACGGTATTTTTTGCACCTTTCAATTCACCTGTGTGAATATAGATTGGCTGTTTTTAAGAATTTACATAGATGCTGCGTCATGTACAATGCTGGTGCGCAAAAGTAAAAAAAACACGTAATTGTGATGTTTTCGTACGATACTCGTATTTTGGAAAAAACAAACAACCTGTGCGACTACAAGATTGCCCACCGCCCCCCCGACGCACCGCCTTCGAAGTGAGCGAGATATCTCAGATACTGCAATGTGAGAGAGGAAGAGGAGCGGAGACATCATAGGGTCAGGTGGGAGGGAGAGTGTGTGACGAGCCGCAGAGCTGAACTCACTACTACAGCCTATCGGAAATTGTTTATCGAAATATAAGTGGAGGTGGTGCTGCTAACAAAGAGGACTAAGTGCTGCAGTTACTAGAAATGTAGCTGCTACACACACACACACACTATATAAACACTCTTGAAATCTACGAGAATCAATAAACACACTACATCTCAAACCACAACACCCTACTCACTCCTTTTAAACGGATAACTCTCTACAACAATGAGCGCGAGAGTGATCACATACAACAACACCCCTTCATGACCCTCTAATCTATTCCAACAAACACCCAATAAACACACATAGCACTTACACAACGCTGAGATAAAAAAATACCGCTTTAAACAGCGCCATCAAGTATACTCCACTCTAATTACGTACAAAAATAATGCACCTCACAATACCCCCCCCTCCCCCCAGTCAACAACCATACACCACCACACACCCCCAAACCCAGCCCCAATCGCAACGCCACCGAGTTTTAGATTAGCTTGTCTGTTTCGCGCCGAGGGCCCCAACCCCCCCCACCGCCGTGATTTACAGCATTATGCGGCTTTGAAAATTCTCTACTAACTAAATAAAATCGTCAAATCTCTAATCTAACTTAATTGGAAAGGGATCACAGCTAATATAAAGGTTTCTCTGTGCAGAAATAGACTAATTTCGCTGAGCTGTTGGCCACAGCAGAGCGCAGGTCCTATCCCTATGAGACGCTGAGAGACACTGAGCTGAAACAGGAAACCTGTTCTATGTAAAACGGGGTCAGTGATTTTTCCAGCCAATCCAACCAACACTCCCAGTCATGACGTCGCACACACATCCACCCTGCTCTATTCTGTAATCTGATTTGCTGGCCGCCAAAATTACAGGAAGCGCCGAAAAAGGGGCGATCTTAAAAGATATGCACAGATTTTAACCTTTAAATTTTCGCATGACTGGAAATTTTTGATCACCATAAAAAACCCTTTCCGATTTCAACTTTGTCGATAAAAATCGCCAACACTAACCTGATAGTTGTTTGTCAATAAAAGTTCTCTCGGAGCTGATGTGGTCGCCAGTAGCAATCAGGTGCGCTCTGTTGGTGTGGAAAAGGTGATTGAGTTGCCTGGTGTGAACATGGCTGGTTCATTGCCTGGACGGGGGAAGTCAAACCCTGTTAATGAGGCCTCTGCTGCCATGTATGAGGAGACTATGAGTGTGAATGTACTGGTTATTGACCATGGGGAAAAACCACTCTGAAAAAAGGCCCTTTTTCGGGTAGGGGATTTGGACACTTTTGATTTGTTGCTACGGGGTTAATGGTTTGGGGATTATTCAGTTTGATGAGAAAAAAACTTTTTAAAGAAAACTTGTCCCAAAGGGCAGATTATTTTTGTGCAGCCCTGAGCATGGGTTTCTTTTGGGGGTTCTTTTTTTAAATCTCGCCTGCCACTGTAGATAGTAAAAGGGGAGGGTTTGGGTGCGGGGCCCCTTATGAAAGCTGGGGAAAACGGCCCCAAGGTTTCTGAAATTTTCCCAGTAGTTTACACTGCAGTGGTTACAAGGACCGTAGTGATTTTGGAGGGAAAAAAGTGACTTTTTGGACCCAAAAAAGGGGGTTTGCTCAGGCCTAGTGAGGGGCGGGCCCAGTGGGTTTTTGAACCCCAAGGGGTAAAAAATCCCCAAAAACAGAGCTAAGGTAAACAAAAGGGTTTTCCTATATGAAGATTCCAAAATCCCCCCAAGAAAATAACTAAAAGGTTTAACTGAAGTTTTTCCTTAGCGATTTTTTACAGGGAGTCCGGGAAACATCCCACAAGGGTCCCGGGTCTCCCTGCTAGACAGACCCGGAAACAGTGAAAAACGGGGGAAAGTTTTCCCTCGGGCTCTATTTGAAATGCCGGGTAATGTTGGCATTTTAAAAACCCTGCACTTACTAAAAATGAAATGTTAGGGGGGGCCACAGGGGATCCTAGCCCATGGAAGTTATCATAACGAAAATAAACAAATTAAGGCCAAGTCAGTTTTTTTAAACCTAGGGTGGAACTTCAGGGTCCCCAAGAAATTGGGGAAAGTAGTTTGACCCAAAGGGAGCAGGGAATGGTAATGAGGACCACAATTTGGGTTTTTGAAAGAGGTTTTGGTTCATCATAAGCCCCGCAGACAAAGAGGTAGCAGGTTTTTGGGGGCAGTGTGCCCCAAGGGGGCCCTGAGGGTGGTACCCCCGAAAATGTGCTGTCAATTTCAGCTTTTTGGGAAGATATTTGGGTTCCTTGGGCCAAACCCGGGGGCTTCTGAAGACCCAAAATAGTGAGGGCAAAGCCCAATGGATTTCAATTCCAAGGTAGTCGGTGTTGGGAAAGGCTACAAGTTTTAAATTTCGGAAAATTTGGGGGTTTTCATTTGTAAAACCCCGTGGGAAAGTTTAAAGGGGGCTGAAAGTAATGACCCAAAAAATTTCAAAGCATAATGGGAATCCACCTCTAGGGAAATGGCTATAAGCCGTATTTCCCCCCCGTTTGGGGTGAGTGCAGGGTTTTTAGTCCCAAACTGAGCTGCATGGAACAATAGTGTCCCCCGCTCCACAATGTAGGGAAAAATGTTGCCCCTGGTAGGACTTTTTTACCCGGTGGGAAACCCAAATAAGTGACAAAGTCCTTTCGGCCCTTTTTCAAAGGGGGGGGATAAGTACAGAGGGGACCCCCGATAGTTTGCAGGGTTTTTGCCCCTAAGGGTGGGCACGGGAGACCTGCTCAATTGGGGCCACTGAGGACCTTTCTCGGTGGGGAAAAAACCACCTATTTTGTGTCAGTAAAGATATATACTTTACGCTTACAGTACGGCTAAAAAACTCCCAGGGACTATGTATGGGGTGGCTTTTCCGGGAACGCTATAGTTCGGGGGGTGGTTTCCCCGAAATTTCCCTGGGCCCCATGTTCCCAAAGTCGGTTTTTTGGGGAAGTCCCTGGAAAATATAAAAAAACCTGTCTCTCCCGGGGATCAAAAGGGGGTGTGAAAATGCAGTTTTTTGGGGAAGCATTTGGGCTTGTGAGAGGAAGGGCCTTTTAAACCCCCAAAGGGTTGGAAGTTGGTACCCCGTGGAGAAGGGAAATATTTTCGGGGGGTGCTGAAAGGGAAACTCCAACCACCGGGAATTTGAAAAGCAAAAATTGGTTTAGTCATGGCTAACGGGCCCAGGCTTTTTTTTGTTCTGTTTTTTTTGCTCCTGTGCCCCAAAAATGCTGGCTGAGGCCAGTTTTAAAAAACTACTGGTGCCAAAAAATTTAAATTTTCCAATAACCCGGGCCCACCAAAAAAAAGGGGGATCCCCTTTGCTAAGGTACACCCCCGGGCGGTCCAGGATGGGGGTCCAAGCAAGTGTGGAATGTCACAAAAACACATTTCCTGAACCCCGCAATTTTTATTTGGGATATTCCTCTTTTTTAAAGAGGGCTTTTTTTTAATTATTGTGGGGAACCCCCTAAAGAAATTCAGGGGGTTATTTCTCACAAACACATCTCCAAAACCCGCCAATTCAGTCTTTTTTGGGAAAAGGGCTCTGTCCCGGCATGTTTGGGCTTTTAATTTTTTTTTCCCATTTATGGGACAAATTTTAATTTTATCCTTTTTTTTTTTATTTTTTTAGCATAATTTTTTTACAACTATGTGGGTAAATGATACTTTTTTTTTTATCTGGGATTCCCTGGGGGTAGGCTTGCTTTTTTTGTGGGTAACTTTCCAAAATCCTTAATGACACTACTTTTGCCGTGATTGATGCACTTCAAAAAATTTTTTTACAACGGGGCCCGCAAAGTTAACCTTTATTTGCTAATGTGTCCTTTTTTTATCACTACCCCAAAAACAAAAGAAATGCTATTTTCTATCATTATGGGGAACATTTACTCTAACTTGAAATATCATTGTTTCATTTGTGCTTTTTCCTTTATTGTGGGCCCTTTTTATAAAAAATGTTTAGGGCCCCCCCTTTTTACGTGGTTTTCCTCAAACATTAGACCACTACTGTATTTTTTAGATATCTCTCTGCTGCTTTATAGACTACAGTAGGCTGCATCAACTTACGTATTTTTCATTAACACTACACGCTATTTGCTTTTGCATTTATGTGTCTTGTTATTTTCATTTTTGTTTGTATGTTTATCTGACTATCATCTTTATATTTTTCAGAACATACCTATACTATAAAGTATATCCTTCTTTATCATTTTAAGTTAAAAAAAACCTTTGAAACCCATGCTACCCCGTTACATTTTTCCCCTGAGGGAATCCTATAAACAAAGGGGTAATTGAAAAAATTTTGGACCCTTACTTGAGGGAAAATTTTTAAGGTGATAATGGAAAATTTTAAGGGAATTTTCCGGGCAGGGGGGGTTTTTAGGCGATACCCTTTATTGTAGGGTTTTTCCCAAATTTATTTTTTTTTTAAAACCCAGGGGTTCTAGGGGTTTGTTTTCCCCCTTTTTAAATTTGGGGGTTGTTTTTTGTGCCCCTTTTGGGGTCTTTTGTATGTATAAACTCTAACATTTTCTACACACATGGGGATCTATTTTAGATTTTTTTAATAAAGGTTATGTTTTGTGTCTTCCTTTATTACTTTTTGTATTCCAGATTGACTTGGGGATTTTTCCATTTTTTGGCAAAGAAAGATAATTATTCTATTGCTAGTGGTTTTCATTTTGTGAACCTAGTGCTGTGTAGGGTGAGTCTTTCTGGATACATCCTTTTTGGGGGCGATTACCCCGTTTTAGTGAAGGGTTTAATGGGAGTATTAACAGGGTCTGTATAGTACCGTGACTCCTCTCAAACCTCTTGTTCTCCACTGAAGCTTTACCTGCCTAGGAGTATTAGATGTATAGAGACCAGAAGGCCACGTAAGGTCCAGACGAGACAACTAACCGTGAGTGACAAAAATATATTTCAAATTATATTACATAAACTCAAGTCTCACTACATTGGTGTTTGGACTTTGCTGGTTTTGCAGTGCCAGGCTGGGTTTAAATTTTGTAAACTAAATTTTTTTTTCTTTCAACTAATTAATGAATTAAAAAATATGTGTTACGAGTAGCGCCGCAGCCCGTGATCCGGGCTGTAGGCGCACTCGTGCCACAGCATGTCCCTCTGCGCCCGGGGCGGGTGGTGCCGCGATCCACGGGCGCACCCACGGCCGCAGACGTCCTCTCTCACCGGACCACGCTCCTGCTTCTGCTCCCGGCCGGTGCGCGCGTCCCTGCTCCTTAGGGCGCCAGCGCACCGGCTCTGTCAAATTTAAAGGGCCAGCGTGCCGCTAATTGGGTATGCCTGCCGCTGAACCTATATTAAGGCTCCACCTCTTCCTGGTCCTCGCCGATTCTATAGTGCCTGTACCTATGCGAGGAAGCCTTCCCAGAATTCTATTAGGGCCTTTCTCCGTGACCAGTCCCGTTTGCGCACGTCCTTCGACCACGAACCTTCGCTGCCTGCCCTGACCTTCTGGCCTGTCCCCGACTACGAGTTCGCCTGCCGATTCTGTACCGCGTTGCACCTCGGCTACCACCGCAGGCAAGTCACATCAGGGGTAGCGACCTGGTGGAATCCCGTGTTTCTCCGAATATAAGACACCCCCGAAAGTAAGACATAGCAGAGATTTTGTTGAATTCCCTAAAATAAGGCACCCCCGAAAATAAGGCATAGCAGAAATCATTGCTGCAGCTCCCCATACACAGGACTGTCCCTAAGTGTGTGTAAAGAGAAAGGTGTGGGGGAGAAGGGGGCGGGTGTTCCCAAGCACCGCTCACCCCGAGAAACGGCCCTGGGACATATTGTTGTAGAAGAGTTTTGAAGGACCTGTGGTGACATCACAGGTCCCAACACCCCCGGAAAAACAGTGTACAAGAAGTGAGTGATTTGGGGGGGAAACAAGCAATAACTACACAAACTCACAGGAGCTATGGGGGCCCGGGCCCACTCAGACTCCGCTCCCTGGGTGGCCCTTTCCATCCCCCTGCGTGGGCCATGGGTCCACTACTCCCAGTCGTTACAATATGTTTTAAAATGGATGTTTACATCCTCATTCACTGATTATATTGATTACTATATCCATAAACATTATTTGGATTTTCTGTGATTATGTACTTTCCCAAAAAACTGTCACCCTGTTCATAAACTATAAAGTTTATGCAAAACTTTCGCCAGACTACACTTTTAAATAGGGAAAGATATTGAGACGGAAAAGCTATGCACAAAAAAGCCCAATTTTTGAACCTACATACACAGTTTTTAAAAACAATGCACATTTTACACCTTCTAATCAATTAGAACGGAATATCAACATCAAGTTTCATTCATGTCGCCCATAGTGTTTTTAGCTTTTTGCAAAAGCATTTGACACTGTCCCTCAAAAGCATCTATTAGGTAAATTAAAATCTATTGGATTACAAATAATATGTTATTATTGGATTAAAAAACGGCTACTGGATTGTAGCCGGTTTAAGTGGCAGTAAATGATTCCTTTTCTTTTTAAATTCCCCCCCTTTTTATCTGTACCCCAAGGCTCAGTACGGACCCTTTTATTCATTTATTTTTTAATGATATAGGGGGGTTTAACCGTTTTAATTTACGATGAGCCAACATATTAGGCAATCTATGAACATTTTTTAAATTTCAACAACCTACACCTGATGTTTTTTTTCCACTTTGCAAAAATTTTAATTGGATAAATGTAAGTATTTGCATCTGGGGACTAAAACTGCAGTCACCATATGTCCAGGGGAGAAAATTGCTTTTTAAAGGGTCTGGGGTAATTGTAGATCCGACAAAACC
>JAODAL010047399.1:0-29971 GCA_025379985.1 Phyllomedusa bahiana
GTGACTCTTTTCCATACAAAACAATCTGGGGGTACATTTACCGATCCTGGTATTTATGAACATAAAGCAACATTTATTGAAAGACCGTCGTGACATCATCTTCCGGAACATCATCATCACTCTCCAAACCCTGATTTCCTTGAGACTCCTTTTCTTTTAGAATCATTGGCCCCAATCTCTCATGTCTAGCAAAGGGCACTTTCCTTACATGAGCACCTCTTTTTCCAGGTAGGCCCCCTCAAACAGGGTAAGACTTTTTTCTAAATTTTCTGCAAACCCACTAATGTATGGTTTTGGGGGGAGCTGTAGCATTGACTTGCCACTAGGTCTTAAATTTTCAGGGGAGGCCTAATATTTCTAAGCGTGAAAAAAATTGTAAAAAGGGGTTATATATTTTTAAAAAAGAAATCAAGAATGCAAAAAAATCCCCTTTCCTTTTTGTAAAAACAAAAAAAGGTCTGTCTGCATCCATAGAGTTCTTAAAGATTAATCAAGAAATTATGAGCCACATATATGAAAACTGTCTAGGTCTAAAATTCACTTTTTTTTCCCCCATAGCAACCAATCAGAGCGCCCCTTTTTTTTTCCAGAGAATATTTTGACATGAAAGGGGCGTTCTGATTAGTTGCTATGGGAAAAAAAGTGGATTTTAGACCAAGACAGTTTTCATACATGAGGCCCTATATGTACATGCAAAATGGTGGTAATACAAAGTAATTATTTTTCTGTAAAAACATTCGTAGAAAAAATAGCAATTGCTTTTGAAATTTTGTAAAGTGATAATGAAAAAAATTTAAAAAAAAAAACCTGATTAGTCATTAAGACCTAAAATCGTCTTGCTACTATGGGGTTAATTATGAGCAATGGTGATCATTAACAATCAGTGAGATGCAATCCAGTAGATCGTAGGGAAGTCCTTCAACTATTTTAAGATGGGGTTGGCCCTTCTTCACTGTAGCTATATAGGTGATAATAAAAGTGTATAAATACAGCAATAGGTCCAAGAGTGGAGTTTAGGTCTAAAACTCACTCTTTTGCCCATAGATTCATACATGTGGCCCTTAATATCCAAGAGGGCCATTTTGTTTCTTAAGACTTTGGACCATTTTGGTTCTTAAGACTTTTTGAATTTTGCCCAGTTTAACACCTGATCTAAAGTGACCTTGTTTCACCAGTCAACCGCATTGCCTGCCAGCGATGTCACTCGGAAGCTACTCACATTATAAAATAATAAAATTAACACTCGGTGTCATTTAGAAGGACGACTTCATTAAGCTCGTGAACAGATGTTGACATTTAACACCAACACAACTCGCGTGCTTCAAAATTCTCTTTACAGAGTTACCTTTGCATTTTTGCACAATGTCAACTGTTGCTGTTTTGTTAATATAAGTTAGTTTACAAAGGGGGAATATTATATTTGTTACAGTTTTGTTGTTGCTCTTATTGCCGTCTGTTTTTATAGTATGCAATTTAGTTATAAACACAGGAATCAATTAGGGATTAATGTCTATGTCAACAAAATCACAAAAGCTTCACAACTCTATTAGTTATGTGCACTCAGTGCATCAAAGCCAAGCTCATTATGAGCCATTATATTACAATGTATTACTGTAAAGTTATCCGCGGGTTTCCTGTTACCTACAGATGCAATAAGCCTGTGCCTATAGGTGGTCATGAGAGAAGGAAGCTGAATTGATCTGTTGATATGTAAATTATAAGCATTTATCTGTATTAGGCAGTCATAGTACTATTGTATTGAGGTGACGATGCCCAGGGCTTTACATGGAGATGACAGTAAAAGGGGGGTAAATGTTATGCACTTTAATATTCTGCTTGGGATAACAGTTTGTGCCATACATAATTGTATTGTGCTTCAAGGTCAAATTCAATCCTGGTCTGAGTGCTTTGCTAATATCAATTTGGGTTGACTTGAACCAAAGATTGACATAAGATAAGTTATAGTTAAAGCCTAACTTCGGTTCGATGTCACATGGTTTATATAGTTATTATGGTTTGAAAAAAGACAACTCCATCAAGTTCAAACAAAGGTGGGAAAAGATGTGGATGAGGGGAGGGACATAGGGAATTTTTAAGCTTAGTTTCCCCTACTGATGAAGACTTTGATATAAACTGTAATAGAACATTCCTCAAAAAAAAAAAACATTACTTTTCATAATTGTATCTTAAAAAACACCATAAGTAAACAATGGTCCAGCAATAAAGCAAAAATGAGAGGTAAAGAGAAGTTCCCAAAGAGTATATATTAAATACCTCAACTGTCCCTATCAGGACACCTAATCCTATCCCTCAGCAGAGAACCCGCCTCAAAAAGGGCGACCCGCAGTACTGTCCTCTGTATTCCCCTAATTTTCCCTTAGTAACTAGCGTTAACAGGACATACAGTGTAATGGTAACAAGTCTATAACCAGCACAATAGCATATATACAATGAAATAAACTGATAAATGAGTAACAAACAATTCATATAGTAATCCCCAGACGCAGCGTTTCGTCCCACTCTCAGTGACTCCTCAATGGGGTAAACAAAATCAAACAGCTGAATCACAGTATATTGTGTTAAATGCAGGAAATTGGGTGGGAGGTGGGATTTGTGACTGGCTGCCCACCATGGAGTATACTGACTCTGTCCCTGTCTCTGGTCTGAGGGCACACTAGCTTGATGGGATGACTTAATCTCTGAGACAGGTATTATGTACTTTTCCTGTATTTAACACAATATAATGTGATTCAGCTGTTTGATTTTGGAGCTGATGCAGCCCATACAAGAGGGGATATCTAGGAATAGGTAGGACACTGTTAATGGACATATGCAAAGTGACTTGTTTTTGCAAGATCTTTAACATGAAAAGCAGCAATCCCTGTAGTGAGACAACTCCTTTAAGGCCACAATGTGAGCTTTGCATTGCCAGACTGGTAACCCCTAATTTAGATTATAAAACCCAATGATGACAGGGACCTATGTGAATGATAACAATCTCTGTTCAGCACTGTGGAATGTAATGGCGTTATACAAATGATTGAATACAACACTGAAAAATAATGGCTTGATCAAAATGGAAAAAAATAACGTTGAGGATGTCCTAAAGCAATTTTTTCACTAACCATAATATTAACTATAATATTAACTTATGTTGAGGGTTAGAAAAAAAATTAATCTTAAGAAGTTTAGTTGAACTATAGTCAAACCAAAGAAGGTCATATTTGAACAACACTAATACATATAGTGTGGTCTGTATGATGGGTAGAGTCTGACGGCAATCTGTTCCTATACCCTCCTGTAGTTCAAATCTATTACTGGGTATCTGTGATTTAACATAGCACAGGAGGCAGATGTACCGTATTTTTCGGACTATAAGACGCACTTTTTCCCCCCCAAATTTGGGTGGAAAATGGTGGTACGTCTTAAAGTCCGAAAAATACGGTATTACATTAATCTAAAGAGTTATCCCGATGTACTAAAAAAATGAAGTTTTTCCATGTCAATGTTTTTAATTTTGGACTAGGACATTGACAAATTCTCGACAATAACTTTCAGTACTAAGATTTACTTTTAAGAATGTATTAAGTAATTGCTGTAATTAACAGTTCAATATTCAAGTATAGGGATTTTTAGTTTAAGTAAATCTAGCTTTAACTTTGGCATACATAGTGTTCATTAATGACCCATTGGCTTGATTGGTTGGAAAAGTGTGTAAATGATAACATTGGGGACCAAAAATATATATTTTTTTGCCGCCTAGAAATTTTGACCTTATTCTTGGTATTTGAGTGCTGCTGAGTTCGAAAACCCCATCTATTTTGTTCTAGAAGCTCTAGTTTCTGAGATGATGTTGACGTGATTCTCATTGTCCTTGTGATTCATTTCCTTATAAGTCTGTAGTACAGATGATTAGAATTGACTTTGTCTTCTCTGTTTCACATGAATTTCCAACATTTCTTCGATACAATATTGAGTGACCACATCTTTCAGCAGCAGATACTTGGTAAAGTGGCAATGCCGGATCTCCAAAACTAGAGCTAATAGAGGAAAATGGGTGTCATTTTCAAAATCAGCGCTTCAAAATCAGCGCTCCAAACATGCTCAGAAATGGTTCCAACTTTTAAGGTTCCTCAGTAGAGTCTACACGTGCGGAGCTCTCCAAAAGTTAAATGCAATGCTGATAGGAATGTTTCTGCAGTAGCAGTTCATAAGAATTTGGCTGTGGCAGCTTGACATTTATATTAACTTGTACTGGACCACCAATGTGTCACAGCTGTCAAAGGAACGAATTAATCGACATTTTACCTTTTCACTAAATTTCCGCGTTGAAGTGTAGATAAAAAGTTCAGTAACTTTGTAAATACTTCACTTAAATGCTTTTATATAGCCTTCAAAATAATTTGTAGGGTTCTCATATTTACAGAATATTTTCAATATTAAATGTGGCTGGTTTGGCTTATATAAATTGCTATTTTGCTCCAACTATTTACCGGTAATCTTTGCTCCACTAATGCACTGGTTCTTGGTATCAGACTCATAGCAGGACTTTTGTTCAACTTATATAGGTAATTTTTGTACAATTAATTTGGTTAGCAGTATCTGACTGCCATTTAAAATAATTAGCTATATATATATATACCTATTATATGTGAGTGTGCCTGTATATAGTAATACTTAGATATACTTATAACTCATATATAATATACTCCTTAACATGACAGACCATCATTCCTTTTGACGTTCGGACTATTACTGGTCAGTGGTCTGACCAGCGACGTTCTTTTGGGTTCGAACTGCAGGCATCAGAGTTTGACAGCTCCAGGCACCCGCAGCAGCGCTGAAAATCGGATAAGGAACTGATTTTACACAGCCACTGAGTCTCTCTTTAGCGCCCAGCTCCTGCAAGCATCCAAGGGGCAAGCGGTTGGGCAAAACCTCCGCTACACGGCTTTGAATTGCTGCAGTCTCGTCCCACGCCAGCACAATGAAAGAGTTCTATTCCTGATCTCTGTTGGATTCTGTGATTCAATAGTAATGCCCTGGTGACGCAGACAATGTACGTAGGTGAACGGGAACAGCTGCTACCTAAGTCTCAGGGTGTCTGTGTAAGAGGCATTGATCAAGGGAGGAATGTGAGCTGACTCTGACTACTGCTGTGTCAATACTGACACAATGATTATAATGTATTAGTTCATATATGAATTGCATAATTATCCATTACCCAAAGTGTATAAAATAAAAAATAAAGTATATCAGTTATCCCTTCATAGGTGATTATAAAAAAAATAATAATGAAATAAAAACATATAACAAGTGGAAAATAATTTTAAAATATGTTCATAAAAAATAATTGTGCCATACATTATACATCACACAAAAAACCCTACACATATTTGGTATACCACATGACCTGTAATAACTTGTAGAAATAATCATAACATGTTAAATGTGAAATGTGATGGTTTGTAAAAAAATAAAAATAAAAAATCTGTTAAATAAATTGAAAAAAAAAAAAAAAATTGTCTGCTATTATTTATAAGGAACTTTAATTTATCCCCCATAAAGCAGCATAGTGCAACCTATCTTCTTGAAATAAAACGACGCGCCTCATTCAACTGAAATCACTGAATAAAATACAAAAAAGTTAAATCTGTGAAACGCAAGGTAAATTATATACCCCAGGAGGCAAAAACTAATAAAATTTTTACCTGGTCATTTAATTACTTTTCAGGAGCTGTGCGGCCTGAAGGGGTTAATATTCACACCTTCTCTCTTATAGCACACTCCGGATTCCTACACACACTGTGCTGTTCTACTCTTGCAGTTCTTCTGTTTTTTCTTCTTGATCTTGAGCGGGAGTTCATCGGCAGCTGATAGCACGTTCATCAGCCCTCCTATGGCTGCCAGTAGATTGCCGTCCGCCTCTGTTTGGAACTCAAGCTTTTGGGAAAGATAGATGGCGATCGAGGGCAGAAATTGGAAGTGTGTGATTGAGAATCAGTGATGCACGTAGTATCAATAATGTGTGAGGTGAATTTGGTGAAATAAAGCTTTTTTTAACCATCGTAGCATTATTTAAAAATTAACTGGAAAACTCCTTCCCCCAACCTTGAGATTAAGGACAACATGTCAGAAAATGAGAAGATGGCCTTTCCACGCCTAGTTTTAATGAGTCAGCCATTAAAATGCAGTATATAATTTACACTCTTGCTAATTAAAAATAAAACGCCTCAAATAAAATCTGCATGGGTCTTCCTGTACTAGCTATATTGTAATGCTGCTATTTATGGTGTATACACCGCAAATATAAAAAAGTGTGCCTTAGCATTTCATTGCTGGCTATATCTGGATCGCTTACGTTAGGCCATTCATTATGTGTCACAAATATGTGCCTAGTTTTGGCTAGCGATGTACTCGATAGATAATTTCCGTTTATATTGTGTGAGATCGGCTTGAGCCAGTTTTACATCAACAGTTTTTGGTTTGTTGCCATAAATAACACCAAAAAAAATATGGATGCTAGGCCTTAATTGGGTACATAATATGTCGACTTCAAGTGATCTCCATGCTTCAGACACTCAATCGAGAAGTCTAGCCCCTTCCCTGTATATTAATAAAAGTGGTGGAAAAAACCACACATCGACCTTTATTCCAGTAAGTCTACCACAAACTCTTCATTCTCATTTCTAATAATGTCCTTAATTTCCTGATAATCCTGCTACATATCCTTGAAAATGTATATTCAGATACCCATGTCCAAGTATACTACGAAGGAGCTGAAGACTTATTTGTTGACTGGGAGGACAGCTTAAAATATTTGGTTCTGAGAATTAACTGTAAGTAGATTTAAAAATGCTTTTGGGAAATGAGCTAGGACTGTTACTTATGGATAACAGCTTGAAAAAAAAAGACGTTTGCTCCATCATAGTTCAAACCAAGATCCCCTTTTGAGTGGCGGAAAAATGTGAATAAAGAATGTGGGGATAACGACATGTTTTAAGATTTGGTCTTGCTCTTATGGGATCCAAGTCTTCCAAAAACAAGTACGAGGGTGGAAAATTCATGCCATTAAATTTAATATTACTATTTCTAGCTTAACAAAATTGCTATCAGAACAGGATCAAGGTGTTTTAAAACTCATGCTACCGTATTTTTTGGATATTTATAGATCGCACTCCCACCCCACACCCCAATATTATAGGAGGGAAATAATGGTGTGATACGTTTAAAAGTCCGAAAATAATACGATCTAGTGGTCTTATGGTCCGGTGACGTCTTACAATGTGTCTCAGAAAAATACTTAATGTACATTTAAGTACTTAATTTTAATTATTATTTAGCATAGTAAGTTAGTTATCCTTAGCCTCTCTTTAAGCACTCAATATGTTCTGCTTTAAGGTGGACCAGTTCCTCATATGTTATTCCACAGATTTATAGTTCTCTTGTGTGAAGAAGGCTTGTTCTTCTCATGTGAGATGATAAGATCTTTTTTTTTACAACAAGGGAATGTCCCCCTTTGTCCTTTTTAGGTGGGAAGGTTGTTTTGCATTGAAATAGGCTTTTCCAATCATCTTTTATTAGAGGGCCGTTTTTATATATACATAAATTAATCATTGTCTTCTGAAAGTCGTCTTTTTCTCAAAGACATAAAATAAGTTCCAATTTCCTTTTAACCTTCCTACATACTACGGATGCCATATTCCAATTATAAGTTTGGTTGTCTCGTCTTAGCACTCAATCATAGGTAGCTCCATACACCTTATAAGTTCGGATTTGCTCGTATTTGTCAATTCTCTCTAAGAATGCTCCATTCCCTTATGAAGTTGGTTGCTCAGTATTTGCCTCTCGCTCTCTGTGCCATTACCATCTTTTCTTAAAACTCTGGAAGCCCACCAGAAACTAGAATGCATATTCAAAAATGATAGGTCGCCTCTCAGATGCTTTTGTACAGCGGTTATTAGTAATTACTCCTTGCTCACTCAGACGAGTCCAGGCTTTATTTAATACACAGCCAGTATCTGCTGGCCTTAGAGGCTAACTGATTGGAACCATTTGGATAGCATGTTCTATGTAATCTAATGATCTAAAGTTCACGCATGATCCTCTTATCGACAATCAATATTTTCCCAGCCGTCTACTTGGGATGTGGTTGTTCCTCGGACGTCAGATCTATCTCACTAAACACTTTTATATCATGTGGGAATGGGATTAGAACAAAGCAGATATTTATCTACAGACGAGATGCCCCCATCACCCATCAGCACTAGAAATATAGTAGCGATAACTTGGTTGGCTTAGGGAGAAATGGCCTTAAAGAAATCTTTAACGTCAAGTAAGCTCACTGCTAATGACATACAGTATTTTGACTTAAAATGTCGCCATATTTTTTAGTAATTTACTAAACTGGGATTTATTTTTAAACTCAATTAGAGTTGTTATGAAAATATTTTTAAACTGAAAAAATCTAAGGAAAAACTATTTATAAGATCCTTGTTCATTTTTCTGTAGAACTGTTTGATTCCTAGTTGCTACGTAGGAGCAATGCTAGTAAATGCTAAATTAACACTAGACACAAATGGAGAAGAGATTTGTAAGAAAAGTGACAGTGATATGTCTGTACCATATGTCGCTGAGCTCTCATCCAAACTCCAACTAAGTCGAATAAGATAAAAAACAATATTTATTTCATTCCAATTTGGTAAATAGAATCAAAACTTGTTTCCCAGGTGTATACAACTCACCAAGAAATTTTCCCACAAGTGCCTTTGAATAATAAATAAATATCTACATCTATCTATCTATCTAATCTATCATAAACTTTTCTATCTATCTGTGTGTTATATATATAAATAAATATAATATTTATATTATATATATGATATATATATGATATATAAATATATATATATATATATATATTTATATATCCACTCACACACATATCATAGTCATTTATATATTATATAATTTATATATATTGGAGGTCTCACTCACCCTGGCAGCGACTTAGGGGATCGCATGGTGCTGCCTAGCTAGATGACGTACGTCAGGCTGGGCTTGTAGGAAATCGTCTGCCAACCGGCCAGGGGACATAGGTTCTCCGGTGAGGATCAGCCACCGCGTGTTGATGAATGTAAACAAATTAGGTTCTGACACATCTAATATGACCGATTATCGGCTGAAGTCCAGCCATTAATGGTGTTCGGTTTCCCCTTCAACACGCTGCAGTTGGCGTGGCGTCGGCTGTTCCATAAGTTTCCAGATTCCGGGTATTTACCAGTGCCTATAAAAAGCCTGTCTCATCCAGATTGATATCAGGGGCCTGTGAGTCTGTCATAACCTGGCAAGCTTGGAAAGCACAACCGGAAGTGAGGAGACAGCTCCTGGCCCTCCATGAGGCTGAGGGACACAAAGCCTTACACCCAGTGCGGTGAGATCTGAGGTGCGCATCTGTAGGTACTGTGATAATGCATGTCCTAGACCGATCGGATAGAGAGTGGGTTACTAAATGTGTTTAGGTCATAGTGGACCAGATGGCCCTTGAGGTTACATGTAGCTGATACTTGTGTTGGTATCATTTGTGGTTCATTTGTGTATGATGCTCCAAATTTAAGCTGGCTTAGGCGGCCAATGTTAAAACTGGAAAACTTGGGTGTCTCTGAGTGCCATTTCCGCCTACAGAAGACGGCAGATCCCAGAGAATGAATAACCCCGAGGCCGAAGCCAAAATCGATGGCAGAGCTAGGACACACGATATGTATGTAGTGCTGCAAACCATCGTCACATATATATAAGTATAAATATATATATAATATATAGTACTATATACAACATTTATACTATATAATAAACTTAGTCAAAGGTCACTTGTAAGCAGATTTCTTAGTATGAGTTGTATACCACCTATGGTGTATATCGTATGTATGTATATATATCTATATATTATATATATATATATATTATATTATATATTTGTTATAAATATATTAATATATTTATAATATATAATACTATACATCTTACCCTAAAAGAGAGCTGTTGGGGTTGCAAATATAGATTGACTTTAGTGATGATTTTTTTGTTCTCATACCGTATCCCTAACCATAGCATGATGTTGCTTCTGTTTACAATAACATTTGGCTTATATTGTAGCAATGGAAATTGACTTTGGACAGGAACTTGGACCAGAACTTGAGCATCCTGTCACCAGACCAGTAACCTATCTTAAATACCATGGTCGGCAGGGTCATAGTAATACATGATGGGATAGGTCATTCAACAGCCATATAGTGGAAGCTCAATAGGAATCCATGTGTGTCCTCCATACATCTCCTCCGTTCATTGCTATTAAAGTTTTGGTGGTCGATGTTTTATTTGCATAATGTTATGAAATGCTAAAGATTTGTACTCTCGATGGATATTGACAGTTTATCGATAAGATATGCCACCTCTGAGGCACGCACCCTATTCTCAATAGAACGCAATTGGCCCCAAAAAGTTTCTACTCAGAATGGATAAAATTCACGCTTGCTCACTACTCTTCATTCTGTTCTTTTGACGTATAGGTGATAGATGTGCTTGGCTGTACTCCTATAATAGAAAAGATTGAAGAGTGGTGTGCAACCGCAACCGATTCTCCCATATAAGCCAACCGTTTTGGGGACCTTTCCCCAAAATAGCTGTTGGGCCGAGAGGTCAGACCCAAGCCTACTTTTATTGACTTTTATTAAAGTCAGTAGTGGGACAACCCTTTAAGTGTCTTGATTTGTTCATGTGAGACTTTTTTAAAGGGCGTTGTCATCACTACTAAATTGTTCTCAGTGTAACCTTCAGTCCATATTTTTACTTGGTTTTACTATTGATATACAGAGTGGCTCTCGTATGTTTTCTGGCTTACTACTATAGGCTGAGTAGAAGCTAGAGTCTGTAGCTATTAGCAACCCAGTGGCAGGCAGTACCTATTCGAGCGATGAGATCACCGGATTGGTGTCTGTTGCTACTATGCTAACTCCAGTGCTGGACTGCCTCATAGCGAGAGATCAACAGGTCTTTAGCTTATAGCAAACCTAGACTGCCTTTGGAACCCCTATCAGGAGAGATCTATACAGGTCTGTAGCTTTAGCAACCAGTGCTGGCTAGCCCCTATCAGGAGAGATCAAACAGGTTCCTCGGTAGCTATAGCAACAGCACTGGCAGCCTTCA
This sequence comes from Phyllomedusa bahiana, assembly GCA_025379985.1. NCBI lineage: Eukaryota > Metazoa > Chordata > Amphibia > Anura > Hylidae > Phyllomedusa > Phyllomedusa bahiana. The sequence goes on from JAODAL010047399.1 coordinate 11,206, forward strand.
TCAGGTACTAGCACTCAATACTAAGGTTTTAGCATTATAGCAAACGGTGCTGGCAGCCTATCAGGAGAGATTGGGAACGGGGGAGTCCTAGCTAGCACACTATAGCGAACCAAGTGCTGCGCAAAGCCATATCAGGAAAGATTTGGTATACACGGCTTCGTCTGTAGCTATAGCAACCACAAACGCACGCCTCGATGCAAGCTCATACAAGACGGGGATATCTAGGAATAGGTCGGACACTGTATGGACACATATTCAATAGTGGAATTGTTTTGAATGATCTTCTACATAAAAATAGACACTACGCTGTCGATTCCTTGTACGGTGAGTATCCATAACCTCCTTTAAATAGTTGGCAATAGTTACCTGGATTTAGTTTATTGATCATTTCTTTTAAAATAAGAAAATTCTTGTGCATTGGTCCCTCAGGTTACTGTTGACAGACTGATTAGGAGATAATCACATTAGCTCTCCCATGTTGTGTTCAGTCAGGTCAATCCTTTATCTTCTATAGGAACACACATCTACTACTGATTAGAAATAATCCCTCATTCATATAGGGAAGAGGCCTTATAGTCTATTGTTATGGAAATAAAAAAACGTTTTATACCTCACTTCAGAGTAAACCAGATTCTGGTCTTGTCTGTCTTGACCATTTTCTGTGTTATATACGTTTCCTATTACATATAAAGTTATTTAAAATTGTATTTTAATTAGAAATTTGGATACCAGTCATTAAATTTTTTTGAGAAAATCATTGGTTCCGCACTGTGGAATTTGCATAAAAACACCGTTTAATCTATGTGCCTGAAGCAACCTTTGAATCTAATCTAATGCATATGTTAAGATTGAAAGTATGTACCATTCGGTTCCTTTTCGCAATCCTGTCGTTAATCTACGAAGCAGGGATGATTTGCATATTTATTGATTTTTTTTCTTTAGCCTTTTTTTGATTGAAACATGCTCACTGTTCTTAATGATTAGATATATGCTGTTTACCTAACAGCATATCCAAAGAAAAGTAAATGCTTGAGTATAGAAAAGCATAAATCAGGAAATTACAACGGTTCAATTTTCTGCCCAAGCGTAAATGAGAGACAGGTTAAGACAGAAGGTCTATAAAATATATAAACAACACTAAAAGCAGAAGATTATGTTATGTATGTAATTATTATTATGTATGTTATATATATACCAAATTATATATATGCTATATATATATATATATATGTATTTATATATAATTCTATATATATCTATATGATGGTAGAGAGAGAAAGAGAAAAAGTGATCGTGGCCGAACCAATTTTAGTGAAGTCAAGATCCGTACAAAATCGAGGATTTAAAAGAATAGTAAGTGCTTGTGCATACCCTTTTGAGGTTGTGCAAAAAAACAAACAAACGGCCCCACAACAACTCTGAGATGTTGCTAGGGCTATTGTCTGCCGTTGTGGACCTACTCTCTAGGCTTGCCGAGATCACAATCCTTGTGAACGACTCAGAGTGCTAGCTGCATCTCGTAAGGATATTCGAGGTTGCTATATGCACCCGGACAGGGGAAACGCGTTTTTGATCGGAGTCGCAGTTCCATGAACAAATAGGATATCCTCGTAGGTATCATACAGTTGTTCTTTATTATTAAAAAGATACAATTGGTACTTTTGACCCACTGTTCAATAAACATAAGATAAAAAGACTGGTCTTTAAGGGTCTCGTTTTTTTCACGCGGTACACCAGCGCTCTATCAGTCAAGCTATGTACAAACCTGTATCGGTAACTTTCTCGATTTAAACTAGTAATTAAGTATATCAACCTAATTAGTAATTACGTCTACATCATACCAATCCTACATTAATCTTGTGTAACATACGTATGTCATCTATCTAAAAATGTAAAAATGAATATGTAGTTGTTTTGTTTCAAACCTTCTGTCCAATCAAATACACGTGATAAACACCACTGTGGAATAAAAATCCTGAAATGGGCATACAATATCATGATGTATAATTCGATTGATTTACTCTCGTTATACATCAATTCCAACATGATAGACGTACCTCGTCCCCATTCATAAAAAATCTTGGATGGAGAATACCTCTCCCGAAATGAAAGGTGATGTACATAGATTAATCTGAGAGGAACGCTTTTGTTCAAGGGAATTTTCCGCTAACTGCTTAAAATTCTGACTTTTACATGTATTAATGAGTTTATACATATTGTTGCTATTTAATATGCTATGTGTATTGTCCCGTAGTAAGATGATGTTATCGCTTCTGTTTTTTTAATTGGAACAGTGGTGTAAAAGTCCATTGTACTATTTTATCTATAAAGAAAAAATCTTTATTACCTACTAGCCATGATCACTGCCGTGTTCCCCTGTTCCGAGTCAGAATATATTAACTATCTATATATATATATATATATATTTAGCGAGTATATATTATATACGAGTATATATCTTAAAATATAGAGTACATAAATTATATTATAGACGATCATATTTATATTAGAGATTATATAATATATTATTATATGAGATTTACTATAATATATATATGAACTTGTTAGTATGAGAGATAATTATATATACTAATATAATTATCATAGAAGAGTATATATATTATATTTATGATATATAGAATTCTATAATATATATTATTTTGATATAGTATATAGGGAAAGAAAAAGGAGAAAGGACTATCTAATAGTGAGTATGTACACACTGTGGTGTATTAGTATATATATTAGTTGTGAATCTCACTCTGGAACGTTGTGCAGGACGATAAATGAGGCACAACTCTCAAACACCGTTAGTGATAATCTCCTTGAAAAAACTCTCCTAGTTCTAAGGTCAGCCTCAGGTATGTTCGTGCCCCGTGTGCCCAGACGTATGCTCACGGTAAAGAAAAAAAAAAATTAGATCAATAAAAGCAAAAATACGGTGTTTTCAGCGCTCTTGAGGATGTGTAGTATGATAAAATACACTAATCCTTTTCAGGGTGATTTTTTTTTAATAAGAGAATGATTACTCACATATACAATCGTTGTACATTGTTTTATGTGAGCTAATCTTTCTCTTTTAAAAAAATAGAAGTACAACCAACTGACAAAAGGCATTATGTGACTTATTAATCTATACTCTCTCTCAAGGCAGTCGCTGATAACTCCGAGATTTTTGCCTTTATTATTTATAATATATACTAATAATATATACTATATGTTATATGAATATATATTTTTATGCCTAATATATATTATTATATTTATAATATTATATATAATATATTCCTATATATATATGTATAATATATATATATATAGTTAACTATTTCACTAAAACTACTATACTATGTATTATATATTATAATATATATATATATGATATATTAGAGTATATCATAGTATATATATTATAATATATAGGTACTATATTATATATTATATTATATATATTTATATATATACTTATATATATCGTATACTAAGAATAGTCTATATTATTAATTATTTGTTTTAAAAGCGCCATTTGATTCCAGGGCCGCACTAGCTAAATTTCGAAGGGAGGTTACATTACATTTTCATAAGTCAATGAAGATACTAGTGATAATGTGAATGAATGGACAATTGGCACGATCCCAGAGGTTCGAGGAAGAGAGGACCCCTACCCGCCGAGGGCTTACAATCTACAGAGGAGGGGGAAAGAGACTAGGTGAGTGGGGCAGACATGTATTGTGGAGGAAGTTAGTGACAAGTTTAGTGAAGGTTATAGGCAGCCTGAAGAAATGTGGTTTTTACAGTTGCTTATGAGTCTGGTGAAAGTTAGGAGGAGAGTTCCTGATGTCTTGGGGCCCTAAGCAGTTATGAGTTTCCAGAAGTGTTGTTAGTGTAAGCACAGGGGAAAGAAGCTCTTGGAGACGGTGTGTGAGGAGCCTGATAGGTGAAGATGACTACGATGTGCTAGAGGAGATCGCTCGGTCACTACTGCCAGGATGCTGTCGGTATGCGTAGAGTGCGTGGGGGGAGAGTATATTGGAAATATAGGGCAAGATGTATGGAAAGAGGGAGAAGGTCATGGATGAAGCCTTTGTAGGTCATGGTTAGTAGCCTTGAAATGACAATTCGCTGGCAATGGAGAAGCCAGTGATAGGGAATTGCGCAGAGTGGGACGAGGCAGCAGAGTGAGCGTAGAGAAAGTGGTGGACTAAGACGAAGGCAGCAGAGTTAAGGATGGATTGGAGAGGGAGCGCGGGTGCTTCAGCTTGGATAGTTGACCGCCAAGAGAACGGATGTTGCAGTAGTCCTAGGTAGTGGAGAATGACAAGCGGCACTATGGAACCAGCAAATTATTTGTAGTGTCATATGTCCGAGGAATTATATGAGCTGGCTATGCGAGAGATCGCTTTTTCAGGTTGGATAGGCGGCAAGCAGAGGTAGAGGGGTTTGTGATGTGTGGGGTTTGGAAATGATAAAGCAGAGTCTAGAGCTTATCTCTCAAAAGACAGCGGAATTGTGGCGATGCCCTGTTAGCTGAATGAAAAGTGTTAGAGCCGTTGACTCCCCTGTTAATAATAGAGAGACACTCAGGGGCAGGGGCTTACGAGTTGGATGGTGGAAAGATGATATACATGACGTTACTGTTTTCTCCACATTTAGTTTTAGGAGACGTGATGAGCAAGACAGAGGAATTTTGGAGGACAGACATGTCAGTGATGATCCGGGAGACGTAGAGAAGTGACATTGGGCATTGAAGTTGTAGAAGTTGGGTAATCATCAAGACCATACTAGGTGGTAATGAAAAGACATGTGATGGTCACTATGAGTCTGACCGAAGGCCCTTAAGGGTTGTTAGAATAGAGAAGAGTAAGTGGGATCCCAGGACTGACCCTTGGTGGGACACCACAGACAGGTGGCCACTGGGGGGAGGAGGTGGAGCAAGAATGAGAGACGTTATGAAGTTCGATTCAGTGATGGTACGGCATGGAGACAGACTCAGAAATGAGTGCCCCAAAAGTCTCTGTGACTGCCGAGTGGGTGAGGATGAGTGATTTTGTAGCATGGAGGCAATGGTTTCGGACATGTGTCAAAGGCAGAAGAGGAACAGGTCCTAATGATGCGAGGGAGCTACTAGTAAGTTCAGAGTGCACATGAAGGCTTTAGCAGTACTAGATCCATTAGTGGACTATTGGTTTAGACAGTTTCGGTAGAGTAAGAGGTGCTGTTGAAAAACCAGATTGTAGGTGGTCAAGAGAGAGTTTTGGAGGAATGAACGGTGGGATAGGACAGCTGGAAGATAGAAGTGATGCTCGAAGGAGTTTGGAGCAACAAGGGCAGAACAGTGTGACTGGGGCGATAGTGGGACTGAGATGTGGGGTAAAGGTGTTGTTTTTTTTAGGATTGGAGTGTTTGTAGCATGTTTAAAGCATGACAGGAAGATGTCCAAGTTATTGGATAGGTTGAAGAGTATGAGTGAGTCTAGTAGGATGATAAGAAGCACTTGAAGGCTCTGGAATGACCAGTGGCTCAGGATGATGCAGTGTCGTAGTCTCAAGACTACAGGTAGTGAGTATTGGAATTTGGTACAGTAAGGCAGGAGAGCTTGTCGTATGAGTGACCTGAGTGGGAAGCAAAAAGTTAAGGGGGAAAGAAGGAAGGAGGTTGCAAAGGCGTAAGGCGAGGTGTGGTGGTGAGCTGCTTGGGTCTGAAAGCTTATCTCTGTTATGAGAGTGATTTCTATCTGGAGGAAGGTGTAATGGCATAGTCATCTGCTGAAAGGAGGGAGATGGGCGTGGAGGTAATCTTGGTGTTGCGTTGGACAGGAGGAGAAGAAAGACGTTGAAGGTTTTGAATATATTGTCTGGGGTGTGGGATCAGGTGAAGGATATGAGTGTGAGTGAATAGTTCTTTTTTGGCTGAGTGCGACACAGTTGAACGGTGCTGTAGACTTAAATGTCCTGCAGTGTGAGTTTGTATAGGCAAAGTCAATCAATGGAGTGAGCTTTCTATCCAGCGGGTTTCAGCAGCTCTGAAGCATCGTCCTCAAGCATGTTTGGTAGTGTTTCTGTGTGCCAGGGTAGAATAGGATATGACTAAATAGATCAAGAATATATAGACTTCTTATCTATATATATATTTATTATATAAATATACTATATATCTATATATAGATATAGTATATGTTTAAATAGATATTACAACTTCACTCAGGCACACTCTTATTAGCGTACACCTTGTCCAACTGCTCGTTAACACTTAATTTTAATCAGCATAATTATCACTATTATGTGTGGCAAATCAGTGCATAACTATTAGAGAATGTGACTATGGTCCAAAGACAATCTTCCTGCAGTTCAAACCCGAGCAATCAGTATTGGGGAAAAAGAAAAGGTGACTTTGAAGTGCCTGTTTTAGAACCGTGGCATGGCTTGTCTTGTGCCATGAAGGGCTCGGTCTGAGGATATTTCAGGAAGATAACTGCTGATCTCCTGGGATTTCTATCGCACACCATTCTAGGGTTTACAGAAGAAATGGTCACCGGGATATAAAAGAAAACACATCCATTGAGCGGCAGTCTTGTAATGGGAGCATGGGAAAAAATGCCCTTGTATGATTGCCAGAGGTCAAAGGAGATGATGGGCAGACTGGTTCGAGCTGGATAGAAAGGCCAAAACAGTGACCTCAAAAGCCACCCTGTTAACAACCAGGTAGGCAGAATGAAGACAATCTGCTGAGAACGCAACAGTACTACGGCTGAACTTTGCAGGCAGATAGGGCTTAAAGCTTAGCAGCAGACCACGAATCCGGGTGCCACTCCTCTCAGTGTAAGAACATGGACAAACTGAGTGCTCCAATTTGCACATAGCCTCAACGAAATCTGGACTAGTAGAAGATTGGAAAAACGTTGCATCAGTTGTTTAATGAGTCTCAGATATTTCTGCTTGCGAACAATTCGGGGATTGGGTAGTGGTTCAGAAACTTGCCATGCAATCAACATGAAAGCATGGATCCACAATCCTGCGCTTTTGTATCCAACCGGTTCAGGGCTTGCTGTGCTGTGGTCGGAGTCTGTCATGGTGACTGGGGAATTTTTCTTGCACTCTTGGAGACCCCTTGGTACCATGTGAGCATATCGTATTCAATTGCAAACCTTCGTTGAAAATCTATGCCATTGAAGATATTGAGGCTAAGTCTGAAGCTAAAAGGGAGCGGGTTGCTCTACCAACTTACTAGCACCATGGCTAACTTGTACCTAAATTATGAAGTGCAGGTGAGTGTATATGTCATAATATATATAAAGATATAGAATATTATATATAGAAATATAGATTAATATATAGATTATATAGATAGATTTATAGATCATACTATAGTATTATATATCATAATACATTATAGATATGGATTATTATTGATATATAATAGACCTATGATAGATTAAGATAATATAAGATATACATAGATATAGATATTTCTATATATAGATATAATAGATACTATATAGATTTAATCTATATATAGATATATTAGTTATATATAGATATATCTATATATAGATATCTATCTTATATTATCTAGATATATATAACTTCTATATATATCTATCTATTCTATGTCAATCATATATATAATATAATACATAATTTATTTGTAAATATAATTATATCATTTATACTATACTATTCCATTTTGAATGTATTTTTTTCTCCCAGATCCAAAAACAAGGTTGAAATTTTTAATTAATTTTTTTAAACTTAAACGACACGCCCCTCGTCTTTTGAACCGTTCGGCTGTTGAAGGATCTTTGGTTATCTAGTGGACGTCTTTTGGCATCGCTGATTAGACTTTGGGGTTTCTGCGGTGGCCCGGCGCCGCCCAGGCTGACGCTGGGATTCTGGGCTGAACTACACAGCACCCAATCTCCATGCGTAGCAGATCGGATGGGACACGGTAGGAAATAACCCCTACCGCCTCCCCGTATTGCTATTAAAAAACCATTGATTAGCGGTCGGTAGCGACCAGTTATTCTTTCGCGCACAATTCAAAGGGTTCACCCTGCTCTCGTTCGGTTTGTTGACTGTAAAACACCTGGTGACACGACATGAGCCGGGGAAATTCTGGACATCTGCCTACCCAACCTTCAATCCTGGCACAATGAGCCTGGGTGGATCCCTAGAGTTTAGCCCCAGGACTGTCTCTGTGTACTTGTGGTGCTGTCCTTGATCACTGCACTGTGTCTCAGACTGACACAGATATAATGTATTTGCCATATTAATGAATATGCTAATTCAATTAACTAATTTGTTTTAAAAAAAAAAAAAAATTGTAACACAGTTCTCCCTTCATCGGGGATTAAAAAAAGGTAACACCAACTATAAAAGTGTTAAAAAATAAAAAAGATAAAAAAAGAAATAAATGATAAACATAAAAATAATATTTAAATAAAAATAATTTGCTCATCAGTATTACTACACCAAAAAACTTACACCAATATATAGGTATATCTCACACGACCGCAATAACCTGTAGAATTAATCTAAACTAGCTATTAAATGTGATAATAGCTGAATGGTTTGTAAAATAATGTCTAAAAAAAAAAAGCAAGGGCGAAACAAGACATTCCTAACATATAGAATAGTAGAAAGGTCAACAGATCTGGGATATATTACAAAGCCAAAAGAATTATGTGGAGGCTGCACAAATAGAGAAAACAGCAAAATAATAATCCAATAAAGAAAAAAAAAGCCTGGTTTCCGCAAATTCCAGAACAGAAAAGTACTACAAGAATCCTGCTAAGACAATGAACATTAACCAGGACACTTAGGAGAGAGAAAATCACAGTGCAACCTGGTACATAAGAAACCAATTAATCAGAATTTAAATAACCGCACCATCTAACCAGCCACAGATTTGACATGCCTATGGAAGCCCTAAAATGGCTCTCATCTTCAATCCAGGCTGAGGCTAGATTCTAGAAGAACAGAATCTTTAAAGCACAGGTGTTCAAACTGCGGACCCATCCAGCTGTTGAGCGAAACTACAATTCCAGATCTACTGCCCATGTCTAAAAGATTTATACAAATGCAGAATGATGGGTAAGCTAGGAGCTTTCCCAACAGCTGGAGGGCTGCAGTTTGATCACTCCCTGCTCTTAAGATGACAGTACTGAATTTCTTTACAAGGTTTCTCTCGAAGATTTCAATTCAATGTAGCTGGAAACATTTTGCTGAAAAAAAGTAGGATCAAAAACGTCAATTTAGAACATAGGTTCACTGATTGCTATTACTGTATTGACGAAGCATTATGTAATGATGGTACGGAAATAAGCTGTTTGGAAGTACTCTGTTTAATACATCCCACTAGGGAAATTCCTAGTCTGTATTTCGTGTTACTCAACTCTTGTCGTGGCATGTACATGTCAAGTTGTACTTAAAGTGCCTGCTTACCTATCGATGACCACACTCTGTATTCCTCCAATGGTTATAGATAAATATTCACCTGAAAATTTTTTAATTATTGTCATTGAACGCCGATTTTAACTACTGTGAGATTTTAGTGGGTTGGTGTATTCGATGGACTTTTTCCAACTGTCTTTTATACATATTCAATATAATTCAGAACTATAGATTGAAACTGGACTAACATGAATTGACCGTGATTGAAAGCTAGTAGTACATCATAATAATTTATAAAAAAAACCGCTTGATTGCTCAAAGTATTTATCTACAACGCGCCTTGGATCAGTGATGCGGAAGGCCTGACATTTCCGTTGACAACTCGCCCAAAGGTCTGATCATTAAAGCTATAATATTTAGACCTATATGATTCATTATTAACGTATAGAATAAATGGTCATATTAAAAATTACTATAAAAAAAAGGGGCATTGAAGTCAGAGACCAGGCAGAAAGTCACAAAAACAAGGCCCAAAGGTACGTCAGTCCACTGGATCAAGGTTTTCAAGCAGTAAATTACGCAAGCGACTTAAGCCAAATTAACGGCATAAAGCTCAGCTGTGGAAACTTGAAAATCTGTCAGTAATAGAGGGATCGCGGGGCCATTACTATGAAATGTAGTGAAGAGTTTGATTTATGTCGATTATTGGTAAGGAGATGGTATTAGTGCCACAGCGTTTCATTTGATGTTAATACCAATTGTTTCTAGCTGTGGTGAAAGCACTTTATGGTTTATTGTTAGGTTCCTATTTTTTGAGTTTGAGAAAAATGCAGATAGATGGGTTATGGAAGCTGCGATATGGTGGCGCACTAATCAAAATGATAAATTATTATTAAATGTGTATTTTTGCCTGTCCTCGAGTTTAAATGTTATGTGCCCTACATTTAGACTTTTTTTTTAGCAAATTCTATAAGTTGACGCATATTTTACAGTTAGAACCTTTTCCGCTTGGCAGTATCAATTTATTTTGTTTTTGTTCATATAGTTACCTAAATTATCTTTGTCCAATTATTCTAAGATCAAAACCGTTTTTTTCCTATTGGAAGGAGTGTTAAATTAAAAAAGGGTTTTCTCAATATGCTGTTTCTTAAAGTCCACAGTCGTTCATGGCTCCACCACTTCTTGTTCAACTGTGGCCGGACTTTTTTTTTCCTACAGATCTTTTAGACACTTAGACTTCCTGTCAGGCTCAATCGGGTGATTTTACAATGTTTCAGTCTCCCGTCTAACCTTCTGTTCAGGCTGTGGTTTGAGCTAAAGCTACAGTCTTCCACTCCTGTTCAGGCTTTAATACAGTGGGCGGTTCTTACAGCTTAGGATAATGATCTCCTGTTTAGGACTGTGAAGGGAGCCCTTCTACAGATTTCAGACTCTTCTGTTTAGGTCTTGTATGATAGGATTCTTCTGCTTAATGGCTCTAATGTTTAGGCTTGATCGGGTGGTTTCCTAAGCTGAGGCTCTTCCTGCGTTAGCTCGTCGGGGGGTTTCTCATCCTAAGCTTCAGGCTCTTCCTGTTTAAGCTCCCTTGGGCGGTTATTACAGACTTCAGGCCTTGACTTTCCATGTTTATCGGCTGTGAGGAGTACGTTTTTACAGGACTTCAGCGATCTCTTCCTGTTTATGGCTCATTGGTGAATTCTACAGCTTCACGGTCCTTCATATTTAACTCGTGGGTGGTTCTAACAGCCTTCACAATTCTTAAACTCGTTGTTATTTAAGCCCTATGGGCGGTTGTTTGTTTACAGCTTCAGGCTCTATATACTAGGTGGAAATGGTTCCCCATACATACGAATTTTAGTCTGACTGTTCTGACGTTGACATTATTGGGGGACATTAGTGATCCAGATGAAAATTGGTGTTTCTAGACAACAGGAAAGAAGGCTATGGCAGCCATGATGCTAGTAGTTTGGCTGAGGTTTCTGGTTAGTTACAGCAAGTCTAAAATGTCGCATGGTTGCGAGAATATATGAGGCTAGAGCGCTTTGCTTGTGCTTTTTACCATGCATTCTACCAGTGCAGATAGATAATTTTAGATTTTTTTTTTTTTTTCTAATGTTGGCTTATTTTTTATTTATTTAAGTGCAGTTATGTCAACCCCTCTAAGTAACAAACTATATCTCGACTTTCCTCTATACACAATAATATTCTGCATACATAATAGTGTAGACCCTACTAGTAGTCGGTGATGTTTCATGTGATAGTAAGTTGGTGTGTTCTTCAATAATGAAAGTCTGAGTTACAAGCTGATTGATTCCTATGGGTCTCACTGCGAATTTGGTTTATTAAAAACGGTTGATTGTCTTGTAAATTTTTGCACAATTAATCAACGTGTAAGACGTTTTTTCCATAAATCACATTGGATATGGTTAGATTTCTTTTTGCTTTTCTTGACATTTTTCTGAGTTTTGATTATGACTCTTGAATCACAGGGTCTAAACAGGAATTAACCTTGTCTATTTCTGATTCTCTTGTACAAATTAGAGTTTTATTAGTTTTGACAACGTGATAAAGAACGGAATACAAACTTAGCAGATTGGATACACACTAGAAGTCAATGCAGCAGTGTAGTATGGAGGATACAGCAATCACAGTACCTGCTGCTGAGTTCAAAAACTTGGGACCCTTGGATCCTCGAAGGAAGCAGTTGCTGTTTATTATGCTAAATCCAAATGTACTTTTCTGCCATGGATTTGTGTGGTAATGTGCCGTGATACCATGAAGAATGGGTTTGCTGGAGATTTTCTTTTGCAAAATTTTCTTCTACAGATATGACAATGTTTAACTTGATCGTGACAACATGGTTATTTTGTGTTACTTGCTCCTGTCTGAAAACCAAAGCCATTGAAAAGTTGAGATAACAACAAAACTTGATATCAAGGCATCAAAAGTTATCTGTCAAGCTTAGCTTTGCTACATTAGTACATGTGAATAGGGTTTTACAAATTCCAACCAGTTAATTATCTAATAGTATGGGTGTCACTACTAGGTTGTAAGCCAGCATGGTGTTCTTCACGTATCTGTATTTATGGCACCCTTCGTATCGCCTTATCTACTTTCATTTTGTAGTACCAGCAACCCCCCCTCATGCATTGAGGGATGTGAGTGGTTGTTTTATTGGGTTTTTTTGTTTGGGCAATCTCCCCATGCTTTAAATACTGTGGCTTTTCTGCATGCTGGTGTTAAAGGTTTTAGTGATAATTTATCTAATTGTTCCCTAGTGGTTTGGAGTTGCTGCTCAGCAATTAGCTGCACCTGTTAATTTTCCCAGGTAGCACATGGCCAGAGCGCCTGCTCCGGGGGTTTCAGTTTAGTTCAGCCATTGAGCTTTGAATACGGCCTAAAAAATTGTAGTTTTTTTTTAGTAAGTAATGTCCCATTTTTTGTATGTTTTTTCTAAAAATTCAGACCAATTGCATTCTACTGTACACTGCTATGGATTTGTGGTGCAGAATTATCAGAACAAATCTGACCATTTTGCCATGTATGGATGTGGTCTTGGCATATGTATTAAAACAGGACTGGGTCCTCTCTCTTTCTCTACCAGTTGTTAGTCACTTAGGGCAACATGTCCGAAAATGGGAAAGGTTGCGGCAGTTTTTAGGCGCATTAAATCAGTGTAAAGTCTTTTCCCCCAAAAATCGGCGTTTTGGAATACCTAAAAAGTAAACTTAATGCGCCTAAAAAGGTGCAATGCGCATCATTGGTAGTGTATGTAATGCACCTATCGAGGCGCATTCCGTTATGGAGAGGCGCTTAACGTATAATAACCGGTGTATGTAATGCGCCTCAATAGGAGCATTGCGTTATGGAGGTGCACAGCATATCATTGCTACTATATGTAATGCACCTTTTTAGGCGCATTACAAAGTGTCATGCCCGGTTTTGCCCCAGTTTGGTATATAAAAGTTATTTATTTAAAAAATTGCGTCAAGGTTTTTTTTGGGGCAAAATAGAAAAAAAACCCCCTTGCGTATTGCAAAAAGTCATTTTTCTTGGGACAAATCCACGAAAACTTCCGCCCCCATTCTAAATTTTTTCCTGTCTTGCCCCCCTTTTTTTTGGCCAAAAAATTTTCTGATGTCCCGACCCTTGACCGTTTTGTCTACACAAATTCTTGAGGGGAGTGTTGTGCCATATTTATAAGTTTAAAAAAAAATTCCCCCAAACAATATTGATGGGTATCCCAACAAATATCACTCAACCCCTAGAATAGTTAAGACAAAAAAAAGACAGAGAATACTTGACCTAAAATATAACTTTTGATATCAAAATTTAAAATAATTACAAATACCTATTATACCCCACACTAACCCTACCACAAAAAAAAACAAAAAAACTAAATAACCTACCACCAAGAGAAAGGGTCCCCCCTCCTATAAGGACGACCCCCCCCGAACCTTTTAATAAAAAAATACCCTATTATCAAATAATATAATGGGTGTAATAGGCAATAATTTCCAATAAGCCCCAGATCATAACAAAAGGGTAATTACTGAACCTAATATCCCTTCTACAAATTTTTTTAAACCTAAAGGGGTTTTTCCCAAAAAGTTTTTCCCACTACGGGCTGTACTCCCCTTTTGGGCTTAAAAAAAGGGGCGTTGTGTTTCTGTGTTTTAAAAAAAAAGTACCACCTCTGTGATGTCACCCTCCCCCTCCCAGCCGCTCCTGATACCAGTCTCGAAAGGGAAAAACATTTTTTTGGCTAATCCAAGGATAACTGTATTTGGCAGGAGAGAAGATATCTCCGATCAGGCAGCTTCTTTCTTTTGTTCACAAATGATGAAAAAGGGGGGGGGGGAGAGGGCTGAGAGGGATTGTGTTTACTAATAATTACATTACAACTAGTGGTTCTCTTAAAATACCGGGGTCTTTTCTCCAATCCCTTTAAACTCCTTCATGTTCCCTTTGCCCATCAGATAAGAAATCAAAAAACCAACGCGGCCAATCGGCTCCTTCCCTTTTAAAGTAAACTGTCAGAAACTAAAGGGGATGTAAGGAAGGGTGTAGATCTACAGGCTTCATTTTTTCAATGAATAAATTTTGAAAAAAGGGGTTAACCCATTTTTTAAAGGGTTGCGTCAACACCCCTTTTTTCCTTTTTCCCCCCCCCCCTCCCCCCCTTTCCCCCCCCGCCCCCCCCCTCTTCCCCCGTACCCCCCCCCCCCCTTTCCCCTTTCCCCCGGCTTGGGGGGGCCCGGGGCAAATGGGGCTAAAATGGAGAAAATTGGGTTTTGGAAAATTTTGGGTTTCCCGGGGTTCACCAATTGGGGGGTTAAAATTTGGTGTCCCCTTTGGGTTCCCCCCTTAAAAAATTTTTCAAAACCCCTTTTTAACTTGAAGGAAAACGGTTTTTTTTCAAAAAAAAATAAAAGTTTTTTGTTAAAAAAATTGGCGCACAAACTTCTTACTAATCCATGCCAAGTTCAAACTGGCGAAACCAATTTTGGCGCAGGTTTTTTTCTTGCAATGGGTCACATCTATCAAGTGCTTTGAGACACTTTCCTTCATAATGAGAAAAAGCTAAAACTAACCTACTGGGGAATAAAGGGTTTTATTTTGTGGCAGTTTTTTATAATGTCTATTAGGTTTTTCCCTAGTACTTTTTTCTGGATCGATGTTTTGTATGTAACCCCCTCTCCCACCTGAATGTACATCACCCTAGAATTAATGGTGCTTTAAAATAATAATATAATTGTAGTCACTGTTCTTTTTTCCTTTTTGTTGCCCTATGTACATCCTTTACGTACATTCTTCAATTTAATTCTGGTGTGTGTTTGTACTACAAGTCCTTTTCTATGGTTTTCTGCACATCATTTTCTCCTCCTCCTGCTTTGTAGTAAATAATTTGTTTAGCTGTGGGAAAAAAAGTTTTTACACAGATTCACAAACTGTGGGTGAAAGCTTTAGCAACGGTCATTTTATGTTTTTTATTTTATAGTAAATACATGATTTTTTTTCTCTTATATCATCTCTGAGGTAGTGTTGATCGAACAGTTCAAGAAAAGTTCAGTTCGAGTCAAACTTCACGATTTTTTAGAACTTGAGCCAAACGGAACATTTTACTGTTAATTTGAGTAAATGTTCTACATCACGTTCGACACTCTGTTTAAATAGTTTTCATGTCCGAAAAATCGGCCCCGCCGCAGCAGTTTTGAGGCGCATTAAATCAGTGTAATGTGTGTCTTAAAGTACGATCCTCTCAAAAATCTGCCATCAGGTACACCTTGCATAGTAAACATAACGCGCCTAAAAAGGCGCATTGTGCAAATCGCGGCACATAGCATATCATTACTAGTGTATGGACAGCGCCTATCGAGGTGCATTGCACAACAGAGGCACATATTACTAGTTTATGTAATGCATCTTGTTATGGAGGCGCCCAGCGTATCATTTTTAGGCGAATTTCAATGAGTCGTGCCCGGCATATAATGCCCCTAGTTACTGTTATGGATGATAATTCCAGCTTCTCACCTGTATAGATATAAAAATTTACCTGAACATCTTCTCCCATTGACTATAATGGGGTTCGACTCGAACTTAGAATCGAACTTCTTAAAGTTCGAGGTTCAACGCGAACTCGAACATTTTACTGTTCGCTCACCGCTACTCTGGGGTGCTGAAGTTTTGTGACCATTTTTTTTTCCACTTCTATGTGAACTCACCCACCTTCTTTTCTGGCTTCTGCATTGCTTGTCTTAATTATATATACATTTTTTTTTTTATAATCAAGGTTAACAAAAGCTTATAGAATATTGTGGAAAAGTGTCAGGTGTGGAAATAAATGATACAAAGTAAGAATGATGTCAAAGCTAGACGTGTTAATGGCTTACTTTTTTTTATTAATGAACAAAATGCAAAGTAAATGAATGAAAGAGAAGTAAAAATCAAATCACTGTGTGGTATGATCACCTTTGCCTATTCTTTTAGGACTTGGAGATGAAGGAACTCGGCAGGGAGGTTCTTCCAAACATTTTTAGGGAACTAAGACCAGGCATTCTGTGGATATAGCTGCTAAAATCCTTCTGTTTCTTCATGTATTCCTAGACAGAGTGGATGATAATGGGGCCACATCATCACTTTCATTACCTCAAAATCTGATCATTATATAGTGTGACCTCCAATTGCATATTTTTTAGGTACTTGAAAACAGTTGTGAAGGAACTTGGCCAAATATCTTGGATAAGAAAGCTTCTTCTGTCTTTTTTAGGGAAATTTCCCATACGGGATGGATGATAATGAGATTGGGTTTGTGGGGCAGGGATGTTACTCCAAACATCTTTGAGAACTAAGCTACCTCTGTCTCTTCATGTAATAACATGCAGACTGGATGATGATGAGATCATCACTACCAGGACTCAAAACATCCAGTCAATGGGTGGTGTGACTGCCATTACCTATTCTTCCAGCAATTGCAGACTATTCCACAAGATGTTTGGAACAACCTCCCTGCAGATTTCCTTTATAACTAAATACAGATATTCTGTGGATGTAGAAGATCTTTCTGTCTCTAATGTAATCCCAGACAGACTGGATGATGAGGAACTCAGGCCTCTGTTGTGGCCATATCTTCATTTTCTGGTCTCCTTGTTTTATGTTGAAGTTCTTTATGACATTGGTCGTATCTTAGCAGTCATTGCCCTGCTGCAGAATATATTTGAAGCCAATCAGATGCCTCCCCTTCAGTGAGTGACCCATTTGGTACCTTTAAATCCCTTTTAGTATAATGTTGCACCATGTTAGCCATAGGAAGTAGTAGAAGAGTTAATAACAGCTGTTTCAGGGTATTTGCCCCTCATCAGTGCAGAGTAGAACTTAATAGTTGGCTGGGTGAGAGGCGAGAGCGGCTCCTTGTAAGAGCCATCAATAAATTGGGCGGTGTGAGGATTTATGCACCTTTCAGACCTAACTGACTGTTTTTGCATAAAGCAAAGGCTTATAGGAAAAGCACTGAGGAGCTCCACGGTGCATTCTATTAAATAACTTGAAATTATTATTATTATTATTTATTTTAAAGCGCCATTGATTCCAGGGCGCTGTACATTCGAGGGGGTTACATACATTACATAAGTCAAACGAGTACAATGATAAGTGAATAATGACAATTGACAGAGGGAGAGGGGAAACCCTCCCCTGCGAGGGCTTACAATCTACAAGGAGGGGGAAAGAGACAGGAGGTGAGGGCAGACATGTTTGTGGGGGAAGTAGTGACAGCAAGGTTAGTGTAGTTATAGGCAAGCCTGAAGAAATGGGTTTCAGGTTGCTTTTGAAGCTGGTGAAAGTGGAGGAGAGTCTGATGTGTTGGGGGCAGTGAGTTCCAGAGTGTGGGGGAAGCACGGGAAAAAGTCTTGGAGACGGTTGTGTGAGGAGCTGAAAAGGGGGAGAGGCAGAGGAGAAGGTCCTGTGAGGAGCGGAGAGTGCGTGGGGGGAGATATTTGGAAATTGGGGCAGAGATGTATTGCATTATGTTCTTAAAATAGTCAGCACAGTATATCAATACTTCTTTAAAGAGAATGTGTAACCAATATTTTTACTAATAAGACCTTGATAATGATGCATATAATTTAATTCTTATCAGTGTTTGTTTTCTGATAGTAGAGATTTATGGGGGCTGCCATCTTGCCTTCACTGCTCGTAACAACATTTAGAGATGCGCTTTACTGCAGCTGCATTGGCGTAGGGGCCTGTAAAACAGGAGCTGACTTGTTGACTTATATGTGAGATTGTTATGCTTTGTGACCTGGGAAGAAGTCATTTTGTGGGGACCTTTATTATTAAAACATATGTTAAGCATAAAATATAAATTTTAAAAAAAAAATCTCATTTTCTGATGGCTCATTTCCTTTAAGTGCTTTTTAATTCTTACAAATATATTTCTTGACGAGTTCCTGACCTAACTCCTATACAACCATCTTATAACAAGCAAAAGTAACAAGAAACCTGAATAAATCAGTTACCGAATAGACTTCAGGTCAACTCATGACAGTATCTCGTATAGCCTTCTTGATAAAACTGTTATGGTTTTGAGGTGTTCATCTGAAATAAAGAACATGGTAATTGGAAAATGCAAAATCCAATTTAAATTCACCATCTAAAGCAAGTATTGTGAGATCAATTAGGTGAGGAGCTGCTTTTCTGATCTTTCCCAAGCAATTACAGTAGCATGAATATTTGATTTTTGAATGAAGTGCCATATTATAATGACGTCCTCTGTAGTGATATCTTTCTATAAAGTCTACTTGACAAGGTTAGATTTCTGTTTAACGGAGCTTCGTAGCCATGCGAGAGTTGCGAATAAAATTACCATAATCAGAATA
>JAODAL010047400.1:0-29971 GCA_025379985.1 Phyllomedusa bahiana
TTTAGCCCTGGTGAAAATTTGTTTTTTTTTATTATATACCTATTAAAGTTATATTTTGGGATTGGGTTGATTAACTTCTGGGGTTTTTTTGAGATAAAAGAAAAAAACCCTAGGAATATTGTAAATTCTTTTCTGTGAGGGGTTTTAAGGAAGGTTTCCTTGTAAACCCCGGATGACACTGAAAAAAGGCTAAACTGGGGCCCAAAAAAAGTTTTTTTCTAGTTGTGATTTTGTCAGGTGAGAATAAAACCAAAAAATTTTAAAAAATTCCCCTTTTTAATTTGAATTTTTTTGGGTCCCATTAAAGAAATATTAAAATCATTCGGGGAGACTTTAAAGGGCCCTTGAGAATTTTTTTTAAACAAAAATTGCAACCGGGGGTTTTAACCCTCTAGTTAGCCCCCCCCCAAAGTCTAGAAACCCTGAATTAATAGAAAAAAGGGGAGAAAAACCCTATTGTCTTTTCTTTAAAAATGAGGGGTTTTTCTTCCCCTTGAAGGGGAAAAAATAATTTTAAAATTTAAGACCCTACACATTTAAAAGGCTAAAAAGGAAAGGAAAAGAAATTAAAATATAGGCCGGACCCCGTTTTTTGCGGGGAAAGGGAATCTTTTTTAAAAGGACAGCAGAAATTAATATAATGAAAAATTTCAAAGAACGCAAACATAACCCGTTTACCCGTGTACTTGGCAGAATTTAAAAAGGAAACCCATTTTCGTTTTTTTATATGAAAACCCGATTTCTGAAGGTTATTGGACCAATCCTTCGAGCAAGAAAAGTGAAAATAGCGGGAAGTAGGTATAATCATAGGGGAAGATTTCAGCGGGGGGAGAGGCCCGACCCTTTTTAGGAGTTGGGGAACCAACAAAAAAATTTTTGGGGGCGGGCAGAGATATTAGGTGGGGGACAAGTAAGTCCAAAGAGAGGGACCCCCAAGAGCTACAATTTGGGGGTTTCACCCCTAAATTTTCCTGTCCCCTCCCCCTTTTTTAAATTCACCCGGCCCCTCCCATTTTTTTAAAAACGGGTTTGGAAAGGCCCACCATCTCTCAAAAGGAACAAGAGCCAAGAGTAAAAAAAACCCTGTAGCAAAAAAAGAATCCCAAGTAAAAAAAATTTAAAAAGAAAGGTCTCTGAAAAATTTATGAATTTGACTGTAAAAATCAAAGGGCTTGCCCTTTGTACCTACCCGAGATTCGGGGAATTTGTTTTGGGTTAAAGATATTAATTTTTTGTAGGGAAAAATTTAAAAAATGGATAAAAATTCTTTTAGGAAATTTTTGATGCACAAACATGGACCCAATTGGTTTATGAAAGGGAAGCCCTTCCGGGAATTTTAAAGTATTGACAGAACTTTTGGGAGGGGGGTGAAGGAGGACCTAAAAATGGAACACGATTTTGTCCGCCAAAGAGTACACTTTTAAACCCCCCCTCCACAATTAACCCCAAAAATCGAATCTTTTTAAAAAATGGGGGACAAGGGGCCCTTTAAAATTTTCGAAAGGGAAAGGGGAAATGAGCCCCGGAAAAGGAGGGGGTTTAAAAACCCTTTACATATGGGGAAAATGGAAGCCCTAAAACCTCTGGAATCTGATGAAAAGGTCTGTTTTTTTAAAAACCCTCAGACAAGGGGGAAAAATTTGTAGTTCTGTGATTTCATGAGAGGGTTTTCTTCTATGGGGTCTAAAAATACTGGCCCCGGCCCCCCGTTCCAGCAACTGTTCAAACCCAAAGAGACCCCCGGGTTTGAATTTTTAAGAGAACTTGAAGAAATAGTAAATTACAGGTGTTGTTTCAAGGTCTCCCCCCCTCGGGGATGAATCTCTTTTTTCTCATACCCCATAAACCAAAAAATACCACTTTTTTTTTTTCACTCCCCTAAGTTTCCCCACAAAGGTATCTCTCCTTTTAAAAGGACGTCCTATAGTTCAGGATTTGGTTCCCCTTTGCCCCCAAAAACTTTGGGGAAATTTATCTGGCCCAAAGTATTAAAGGGGGTTTGTGAACCCCCCCTTTGCCTTTCAAACCTTTGGATACCTCCGACTATTGGTTAGATTGGGGGGAAAATCTCATAATAAAGGGATGTAAGACTGGCCCCCCCGGTTGGTTGTGGAAGCACTCTATACATATTCCCAAACCCCCAACGGGGGCCCAAAAAAGGCCCGGGTAAAAATTTCTTTCAAAAAAACCAAGGGGGGGGTCTAATCATCGTCATAATTGTTTGTACACCCGATTTACCAGTTTCCCACTTCCCCCATAATTTTTTCTTGTTTGGCCCAAACCCTTTTTCCACCACCCCAGGGGGCCCCGGCCCAAAGGGGAACCCCTGTGCCCCAATCTTATCCAAACCTCTTCCTGGGCTGGGGGAGAGCAAAATTTTTTTTCATTGAATGAATTGAACCATTTACATCTAAATATCTGCTGGTGGGAAGATTTAATATATATTTTTTGTCCTGGTGGCAGGGTACAGAAGTGGCCTTGCCTCATTTATGATGGCCTTGGAATAGAAACGAAGTGGGTTCTAAAATTTACAGCAGATATCCATAAGTCAGAAATTGCCTTCTTTGACCTCCATTAAAAGGGACCATTAGGCAATTTACAAACCACTACGTTTCGCAAAAAAAACGGCCACAAATAGCCTCTTAGTGGGAGAGCCACAACCCCGGCCAGTTTAAGAAGAGGCAACCCAAAAGGGCAATACTATGAGAGTTAATGAATTGCTCGACGAATAGAAGCCTTGTTACAGACAGGCGGACGATTTAAAAGAGAGATTCTTAGAAAGAGGTTATCCCCTACAGACTCTTAAACCTGCCTTTAGAAATGCTTTAGAAAGCGAGAGAAGTACACTTCTCCATGGTAAACCTAGAGAGACAGGTTTTTGATACCTTCTCCAAGGATTATAGTACGTTTGATGATAAAAATCAAGAAGTGAGAAGAATCATAGTAGATACTTGGAACATCCAATGGCGACAGGTACTTGGGGAATTTCCTGTCCGCAAACCCTCTTATCACCTTTATAAAGGGAAGATCTATCCAGGGATAGACTATACAAACAGTCATTACAGGCCCCCACCTGTAGGAAAAAACTGGCTTGATAAAAACCCAATGGGATGTTCCGGTGTGGCAATGTGTAGCCTGTCCATATTGGCCAAGACTAATAGAATTCATGCCACAGCACAGGCTGCAAAACCTTTAGAAATACGTGATTTAGTAAATGTGTAACAAAAGCGTGGTCTCTTTGGTGTACCTGCCATTGCCAAAAACAATATATTGGCAAAACAATTAGACAACAAAAGACCCGAAATATGGGAACACATTGGGGATATAGAAATCACCGAGATACCCCACTTGCAAAAACAATATTTTTGGAAGAACATGAAGGGGTGGTTTTTGCAGAACTGACCTTATATTGGGTATTCGAAAAATTAACTCCACATAAGGAAGGGAGACTAGACAAAAAAACTAATGTGTAAAAGAACTGAATGGACTTCAGGATAAAGACCTTAGCAACCGTATGTCTCAATGAGTTTTTGTACTTTGGGGGTTTTATATGAACATTTTTTGGCTGAGTTTGGTTCGCTAAATCACACCATTGATGTGGCGTCCATTGGGGCGAAATAGCCCACTCGACCCATATTGTATCTTAATATCATTTGTAATACCATTGTACTTTGTATGTATAATGTTCCTTAATCTGCTAAACCCCTTATCATGGATAATAGTGTCATGGTTGTCATATTGTTGGCGATACCCCCACTTGGGCGATTGGTTATCTCCCAAGTTATTACATATAATGAAACCCCCATCTCCTTCCCTAAGTGTCCTTCCCATGTATATGTAACATATACACACCATCTGATATTGCCATACATGGTAATAGTGACCCTGTTAAAGAATGATGCGGAACACTAACTTCCTCATAAAGTCTGAGAGAGAAGACCATGATGTAAACACGCGATCATTTTCTCGGGATTGCGCATCGCGAATGCCGGGAATTTGAGATCATCATTGCCCATGCGCGGATCTCTTTTACTCTCACGAGCACAGACTCGTGACGTAGCTGGCACTGGACTCGGGCTTTTTTGTATGGGAAGGAGTCCACCGGCGTCCTCCAAGAGGTTATGAAAACATGCATTATACTAATAGCTGAAGAGGGGGGCAAAATTCTAATGAGGGATACACCCACAGAGTGGGTGTTTCTTCACTCGGAAGTTAGGTATTTAAACCACATGGCTGGTGAACAAGCTGGTGAGCAATGTATCTAGCCAGGATGCATGAGTGCTGTCCAATTTTCCGCATCTATGGAAGGACTAAGATTGTACTCCCCCCCCTGATGAGTCCCTCACGTATTGTAAGAGGAAGAAACGCGTTGGAAGTTTACTGAATGCAAGGGAATAATAACTTAAAGAATGATGTCTATACATTGCGTTCTGATTAACATAATCTAATCTTGCCTTCATCATAGGCCTGTATATGTAATTTTTTGTGATCATGTGTTTTTAGGTCACTACTGTCTAGGGTTTAACAGGTTCTGAATTTCTGGTTGTCCACCCTCATAGCAGAGAGATTTAATAGGGGAAAGTCATCGCGAGGTGGGCCGCCCTTTTTTCGGGGGCGA
Source organism: Phyllomedusa bahiana (assembly GCA_025379985.1). Classification (NCBI taxonomy): domain Eukaryota; kingdom Metazoa; phylum Chordata; class Amphibia; order Anura; family Hylidae; genus Phyllomedusa; species Phyllomedusa bahiana. Next base: position 4,619 of record JAODAL010047400.1, read on the forward strand.
TTACCCACCTGTACATTAGATCTATTAGTGGAAAGTTTTAGTCCTCCTTGGAGTATTATCTTGTGGGTGAATAATTTGAAGTATCCTTTATATTCTGTATCCTGCATACCCACAAGATAGACACTAGCACTGTGTAATTTGTCTTTTTTTAATTATAAACCTATTAAAATTATATTCTCCATCTATTCTCCCATTGCATGCGGTGAAGTAGATCCTGTGCAGAGAAACACCCCTAAAACAAAATGTTTCCAACCTCCATGCTTACAGTCGGGGATGGGTGTTCTTGAGTCATAGGTATAATTTCTCTTGCCTCCGAATACAGCGAGTTAAATAATGCCAAATAAGCTCATTTTTTTTGTCTCATCCTGACCACAGCTCCTTCTCCCTAATCACCATAAATCAGCCAGGTGTTCATTTGGCAAACTTAGATGGACCTTCACATATTTCCTTCTTGAGGAGGAGACCTTGCCGTAACTGCAAGGGACTTTAAACACTACAGTGTAATGTGCTACACAGTGGTTTTCTATGTGACATGTGGTTCCCAGGCTTCCTTGAATCATTAACAAGTTCCCCCTGTAGTTTTAAGCTGATCGCTCACCTTCCTCATGATCAAGGATACCCCATGGGGTTAGATTTTGCATGGTGCCCCAGATCAATGCAGATTTTGTATTTCTTCCATTTTCTTACTATTGCACCAACAGTTGTCTTCCTCTCACCCAGCGTCTTACTTATGCTTTTGTAGTCCATTCCTGCTTTGTGCAGGTCTATGATCTTGTCCCTTACATCCTTAGAAAGCTCTTTGTTCTTGCCCATGTTGTAGAAATTAGAGTCTGACTGATTAATTGAGTCTGTGGACAGGAGTCTTTTATAAAAGTGACTATTTAAGACAGCTGTCTTTAATGCAGGTAACAAGTTGATTAGGCGTGTCTAACTGGTCTGTAGGAGCCAGAACTTTTAGTTGTTGGTAGGGGATCAAATACCTATTTCTGTTTGCAAAATGCAAATAAATTTAAATAATTTATACAATACGATTTTCTGGATTTTATTTTGGATATTCTCTCTCTCAATGTTAAAATTAACCTACCCTTAAAATTATAGACTGTTCATGTCTTTGTCAGTGGGCAAAGTTACAAAATCAGCAAGGGATTAAATAATTATTTCCTTCACTGTATACCTGCCTATATCGGCCTATGGGGGTCATTTACCTGCCTATACCTGCCTCTGGGGGCCATTGAACTGCCTATACCTGCCTATGGGGTACATATAACTTCCTATACCTGCCTATGGGGGACATATAACTTCCTATACCTGCCTATGGTGGACAATTAACTGTATATACCTGCCTACAGGAGACATTTACCTGCCTACGGGGGACATTGCACATAAGCGACAGTTTACATGTCACTTATGTGCAATGGTGCAACTTGTCCACTCACACCTTCACCACAGCGGCACACAAACAATTCACAAGCTGCAGTTTCAGAGATACTGCCAATAATCATGGTTGCCAACTTTTGAAAATGGAAAAGCAGGAGATTGAAGAGGGCGGCGCGCGTAGATGGACACGCCCATCTTTTTGGTGTGCCACGCCCCTTCAAAAAGCCACACCCACTCCACCTAACTGCATAATGGCTTTGGAAGTAAGCCAGGTAGATGCCCTTATAGCCAGGTAGTAGCCCCCCATAACCAGGGAGTGCCCCTTACAGACAGGTAGATGTCCCCTTGTAGCCAAGTAGATACCCCCTTGTAGTCAAGTAGATACCCCCTCTGTAGCCAGGAAGATGCCCCCATTTGTTAGCCAGGTAGATGCCCCCCTTTGTTAGCCAGGTAGATGCCCCCATTTGTTAGCCAGGTAGTTGCCCCCTTTGTAGTCAGGTAGTTGCCCCCTTTGCTAGCCAGGTACATGCCTCCTTTGTTAGCCAGGTAGTTGCCCCCTTTGTAGCCAGGTAGATGCCCCCCTTTGTTAGCCAGGTAGATGCCCCCCATTGTAGCCAGGTAGTTGCCCCCATTTGTTAGCCAGGTAGTTGCCCCCCTTTGTTAGCCAGGTAGTTGCCCCCATTTGTTAGCCAGGTAGTTGCCCCCTTTAGTAGCCAGGTAGTTTCCCACTTTGTTAGCCAGGTAGTTGCGCCCTTTAGTAGCCCGGAAATTGCCCCCTTTAGTAGTCAGGTAGTTGCCCCCTTAGGAAGCCAGGTAGTTGCCCGCTTAGGAAGCCTGGTAGTTGCCCCCTTTAGTAGCCTGGTAGTTGCTCCCTTTAGTAGCCAGGTAGTTGCCCCCTTAAGAAGCCAGGTAGTTGCCCTCTTTAGAAGCCAGGTAGTTGCCCCCTTTAGTAGCCAGGTAGTTGCCCCCTTTGTTAGCCAGGTAGTTGCCCCCTTTGTTAGCCAGGTATTTGCCCCCTTTATTAGCCAGGTAGTTGCCCCCATTTGTTAGCCAGGTAGTTGCCCCCTTTAGTAGCCAGGTAGTTGCCCTCATTTGTTAGCCAGGTAGATGCCCCCTTTAGTAGCCAGGAAATTGCCCCCTTTAGTAGTCAGGTAGTTGCCCCCTTAGGAAGCCAGGTAGTTGCCCCCTTAGGAAGCCAGGTAGTTGCCCCCTTTGGTAGCCAGGTAGTTGCTCCCTTTAGAAGCCAGGTAGTTGCCCCCCTTTGTAGTCAGGTAGTTGCCCCCTTTAGAAGCCAGGTAGTTGCCCCCTATAGTAGCCAGGTAGTTGCCCCCTTTAGTAGCTAGGTAGTGCCCACCTATAGCTAATAAAAATAAAATAATAAAAGCCACTTACCTCACCAGGCTCCCTGCAGCTCCGGACATCTCCCGTCCGATCTCCTCAGCGTCGCAGGGGGAGTGAGTGTAGCCGCGTGTCACACCCCCTGCGACGCTGATCTGTGTGTACAGCGCACATCGGCCGGGGCTGTACATACAGGGGGAAAAGGGAGGAGGGGAACGATCCCTCCTGCCTTCGCCCTGCACAGTGAGATGCGCCGGGCGGGTGAGCGGCCACTGCGGCCGCTTCACCTGCCTGTAGGAGCGGACCGGCGGCGCCAGAGTAGCGTCCTGACACTACTCTGGTGCCGCGGTTATTCAAAGAACCCCCGCTGCCTGCTGGCGGCGGGAGGAATGCCAGCTCTGCCGGGAGGGCGGGGGGGGACCCCAATTAGCGGGACCCCCCCGCCAAAAGCGGAGAGTTGGCATGTATGCCAATAATCCTCCTTTTTGCAACTTTGATAAATCTTCCCTTTTAACAATGACATCATCGAGGGTATGTGTGCAGGCAGCCTATCACACATCTTATATACCCATCAAGCCAGCTCATGGCACGTAACTTGGTCATAAAGTGGTCACAATAATGTGACTCAGCTGTGTAATTAAGTTTTGAGACTGTACTATGAGTATTAATACCTGCATTTCTGAAAAGAGTGGAACAAGATTGGGATTGCCTTTACAAACAAAAAACAGGTTGAATCAGGAGGAAGCAGACGGAGCTGTATAGTGTAAATAGCCGGGCACAGCACAATGCCATAATCCATTGTGTGCCGTGTAGCTTTGTTACCATGACAACCCATTCTCCAGATGACTATAGCGTTCATAAACAAACTGTGATGATAACTAACATTGCAGAACAGCTGGCCTTCATTATTATGTATTGACGCATCTGAATAAGGATATTGCATCTAGTGATGGCATTAACGCATGTAAAGGATGTTTTTGGTAACAGGTTGTGAGCATTATTATTTGAGAACAAGAAGCAGTGATATATTTGAGAGTATTCAAGCTCTCCTGTTTGTGCAGCAGACTCGGCTTTATATTCGGTTTCTACATTTTGGAAATAATAATCATGCCTAGCCACATTAGCATTGTAATGGGGTTCTCCCAAGAATGGACACTCCAAATTGTGTTACTATGGGAATGCGGCCAGTGCAGAAGCTATCAGTATTATTGGTGCAGCTAATGACAGGTAGTTGATTTCCCAGCAGGAGTCATTAGCCTTTTACCAGTCTAGCTTTAAATATCGGTATAGTATATGCTTAAAAAAAAAATAACACATGATCAATTCTTATATGACCTGTCTCTCGGTCCTGAAGAAAAATGTAGAATTAAACTCTATACTTTAATTAGTTTTCCCAGTTCCAGGATATGTAAGATACACTATATTGATATTAAAGATTATTTTTATAAAACAAATATTTTCATTAAAAAGTTCCTATTATTTCTTGGTTTCTACAAACATCCATAACTGCCTAATGGGTTCCTTGCCATTTACTCACCTTCACGTTTTTTGGGTTTGTTCCAGTTCTCTTATTTTCTGTGATTAATATGCAAGAAGTCTCGAAGATCCTCCTCTTGTTAGTAAGATAAAATAATTATCCAGAAAATAAAACTGTAATTGAATGACTCAAAACAATAAGTGCATTAACTCAGTAAACTAAAGTAGTCTTAGGCAATGAATAAAACATAAACCAAAAATGGGCTTATTTCATTATAACACTCATACATTCAGCAGCTCACAAAAGTGGGTTGTAGATATTGTATTATATCTTTTCATGGGATAACACTGAAGATATGACACTTTGATACAATGTAGTCAGTGCACAGCTTGTATAAGGCAGGGTTCACACACAGCAATAATTGCGGGATGTATTTCGCCCGCAATTACGCCGTGTGCCTCGGAGCGGGGGCGGGGGGCCGCCAGCAGCATAGACATTCATTATTCACAGCACGTATACACCATGAATAATTGACATGTCACTTATCTCTCCGCTCGTCGTATTGTGCGAGCGGGGAGAGGAGACGTAATCCATAGTTCTCTATGAGAACTGTGGATTACCATAATGACTGGGACGCATCTCGCCCCGTATTAAGAGCAGTACGGCGTGAAATACAGGGCGACATACGTCCCAGTTTAAGTCGTGTGAACATAGCCTTCCAAGGTCTCAGGTGTGAATGGGGAGCAGGGGGGAAAAAAGCGCCCCCGGCCCCGGGGCCACCCCCCATGGGGGGAGGCCCCCGGGCATGACCCGGGGCCACGCTGGGCGCGCCAAAAGGGGGTCGCGGAAAGCGGCCGGAGCCCCGTCATGAGGGGGAAAGGGGCTGCCGGGGAGGATTCCCCGGCCCCGGGGGGGGCGGAAATTTGGGGGCCGCCACTCTGCCCGGGGAAAGCACAGCACAGCACATTTGGGGCGTGAGGACCCCGTGCTGCGCCCCCGTTAACCCCTAACGGAACAGCGACGGGTTTAGACAGGAGGCGGACGGGGACCGCCAGTTTGGGGAACTGGGGCGGCTCCGCATCCAGGGGGCAGCATGGCTGCAGGCGGGGTTGCAGGGGGGGTTTTAAAGGGGCACGGGGGCCCCGCGGGCCAGGGAACCGCCGGCCGCCAGCGGGACAGCCGCAGAACAAGGGCCAGGCCTCCGCAGCCCCTTTTAGCCCTGATTAAAATTCCGGGGGCCCCCCGTCGTCCCCCGAGGAGCCCTTCCAGGGACCCTCCGGGTCAGGGGAAACGCCCTGTGTCTTGGGGGCGGTTTTCCCTCGCCCGGGGGGGGGGGGGGGGGTTCCACCGAGGGGGCCCCCGGGGGGGGCCCTCTGCGGGGGAAAAGGGGGGCCGGTTCACCACCCCTTTGCAGGTCCAGCTGTCGCCCCTTCGCCCGGCGATCCGGCCGTGGTAAGGGGTGGCCCCGCGGGCCCACGCCCCGGGTTCAGGGGGGCCCCACCCGGGGGCCGGAGGACGGTGGGGGAGTCCCCGGTAGACACGGGGGAGTCGGTGGGCCGGAAGGGCCCGGGCGGCGGCGGCTGTGGGCCCCCGGGCGGGGGTTTCTTCAGGACTTCCAGGAAAACGGGCGGAGGCGGGGGAGGTCGTCCCCTTTTCAAACCCCCGGCCTGCCCCGGGGTTCGGCCCCCCCGTTGGGTTTTGCCCGGCCCTTGACCCGGGCTGCCAAACACCCAGGGGTGGATCGAGATTTTTGGGAGCGACGTCTCTTGCGAACCCGGGGGAAACGGTTTGGGGGGTCCACACCCCCCCACACAGCAAAGGAGTAATGTTTTTTGTCGTTTTCTTTTCCCCCGATTTTGGCAGCCCCCGGGTGGTATTTGTAGGGAGCGAAAGGGTTCCCCAGGGTCGGGAAATTGCCGTGCGGGGGGCCGAGGCAGGGGGGAAAACCGGGGGAAGGGCGGGGGTTTTGGGCAATGGGGCCCCGGCGTTTTTTTGGCGCGGGTGGAGAGTGGGGGGCAGGGCGGGGGGGCCCCCCCCCCCCCCCCTTCCCCTTTTTATTCCCGGGGGGTTTTTCCCCAACAACAAGGGGAAAAGGGAGGCCTTTTTGGGAGTTCCGGCAGTGGCGTCCCCGGGAAACAAGGGGCGATTAGGGCGGGGTCACGGGTCGTAGACCGAGAAGGAGCAGCGGGACACTGGCAAAAAGGATGACAAGGGAAAAAGGGGGAGGTCTTTTGCCCTGTTTTAAAGGGGCCCCCTCGGGGCCATTTGAAGCAGGGGTGGGGAGAAAAATATGGAAAAAAGAATATTTTTGAAATCTTTCCCTTTTTCCCCTGGAGAAATTTAATCTAGAAAAGGGGGAAAAGGAGGAGAAAAGGAAGGGGGAAAGAGGAAAAGCGGCGGTGGCGTCTGATCCCCAGAACTTTAAAAAATTTTGGCTGCAGGCATTTCCCAAATTTTGGGCAATTTGGTGTTTGGGGGAAAAAAGGCCCCGGGGAAAATTTGTTCGGCGCTTTTTTTGTTCCATGGAGGCAACGGGGAGGCGCAGGGGCTTAGGGGGGTTTGGGCGTGGTTGGGCAATAAAGACATTTTCGCCAACTTTGAGGCGGTCCCCCCCTCCATTCGGGGGCCCAAAAGGGCCCATGGGCCCTTTGTTGAAAGTCAAGGGCCCCCGACAATTTTCGGTTAAAACCCTTTCAGGGGGGGGCCGGTGGGGGCCGGCAAGGGGGTAAAGGGGGGGGAGCAGGGGGAGGGGCCCCAAGGGCGGGGAAACAGAAAGGAGCTTACGGCAGTTCAAATGGGCCGGAGTGTAAATAGGGGCAGGAAGAAAAATTCAAAAAAACGCCGTTTTTGGGGCAAACCTGGGCACCCGTTACCCGGTGTATTTAAGAAGGGAGGGGAGGGGCGGGGCCGGGGGTAGCCAAGGGGCGACACCGGGGAAAACTCCGAGAAAATTGGGGGTTCCCCATTTTCCCCTTGGCCAAGGGGGGGTTAAGGGGGGGGGAAAATCTTTTTCCCCGCGGCCGGGGTTAAAAATTTTTGGGGGGCGGGAAGGTTTTTGTTTTCCCCCCCCCGGGAAAGGTTTTAAGTTTTTCCCCCCCCCCCCCCCCCGTTTTCCACCCCCCCCAAATTTTGCCCCTTTTTTCCCCGGGTTAAAAAACCCTACGGTGGGCGAAAGAGCACCCCGGCCATATTGACAGAGAAATTGGGGAAAGAGTTTGGTATTTTGGGTGGGTTTCGGGTTTTTTTGCGGAGCCACCCTTTTTCCCGGGATTTGGTGGTTTCCCCCTTTGGGGGTGGTTCCGAAGAAGGAGCCGAATAAATTCCGGCTCATCCAACCATTTTGTTTTTCCCCAAAGGGGAAAACCCGGCCCAATGAGGGATAGCACCGGAGTTGTGTTCAGGGGGGTGTAACATCATTTGACGAGGCGGGGCTCTGGGCGCGTTTGGGGCGGGCCCTTTTGATGGCGAAGGCCGACATCGAACCCTTTTTCCCGGGTTTACTTCCGGTGCAGCGGAGACCGGGTTTGTTGGGGTTTTAAATTGGGGGGGACAGTTTTAGGGTGGATAGGGGGCCCTCCCAATTTTTTGGGTTCCCTTGTCTTGCCCTTTTTTTGAGGCTTTTTAAGTTTTTTTTTTTTGGGAATGGAATTGGGGAATGTTGGGGGTTTTTGGACTCAATCTTTCTTTAAATTTGGATATTTTCTGTGTGTGGGGCCCCGGGGGTTTTCCCCCCAATTTGGCGGGCCCACGCTACAGGCTTTTGTTTTGGGTGGCAAAAGGGGTTTTGGGGGTTCCCCCGCTGGCGAAGGGAAGAGGGAAAAGGCCCCCCAGTTTTCCTTTTTTTGAGTTTTTTGGGGGTATTTGTATTGATTCAGGGGCTATGGAGGTAGGTTCCCCGGAGGAAAAATTTGGGGGGCCCTTTTAAAAAAGGAATTTGCAGAGGGTGGGCCCGGGTTTTATGAAAAAAACTGTTGGGGGTTTTTGCAGTCCTTGCTTGGCAAACAAAATTTTGTTTGAAAGGTTTCCCTGCCCATGGGGGGGGGTTTTTTTTGTAGGGGGTTTGGGCGAGGGTTTACGGCGGGTTTTGAGAAGCCACCCCATTTGTGGGGTTAAAAACCGGGAACACGGGGATGACCGGGCATTTGGGGGTTTTTTTGGAAAAGTATAAGGGAAAGGGTCCCTCATACGGGCGGGGAGGCCCTCCAATCGGGAGGGGGACATTTTTACGGGGTGCGGCCGGCAAAAACGGGTTTTCGGGGCCATTTGGGGGGACAGCTGGGGGCGGCTCCGGGGCCCCGGGCGGAGGGGCCCGGAACTCTCCTTGGAAAACCCCAATTTGGGGTTCCCGAACTCCCATATTTTGGTGGCATTTGACCCTGAGGGGAATCGGTTAGGGATCAAAAAGGTGCGGTTCCATTTTGAAACTTGGGAGTGGTGGGAGGGCCCTTTTAAAAATTTTTCCTGCATCTCGCCTCCGGTGGGTTTGGTTTCTACGGTTGTTTGGGTTTTTTTCCCGGGGTTTAGAATTAAATCGTGGTTTGGGGGCGGAGCACTTCCCGGGGGGGCAGAATGTGGTGGCTGAAAATTTTTTCCCCGTTTCATTTGGGGCGGTTCAGGAAGTTTGGGGCCGTCGGGGGGGCGGAGGAGGGAGAAAATGCCCCAGTTTTACCTTTTGGAAACGCGGCATCCGGTCGCAGACCATTTTTATCCCGGGGTTTCCCCGTCAGGGGGGACCTGGGGTTGGGGCCCCATGGTAGGGCCCGGGGGAAAGTGGTCGGAGTGGGTTGCGGGTTTTTTGGGCCCCGGGGTCCCCGGGGGAGGAAGAAAGAGGTAGGGGGACTGTTTTGCCTGATGGTTCACTTGGGGGGCTTGGGTGGTCAGTGGCCCCCCAAGGTTTCGCAGAAATTTTTGGGGGGCTTAGCATTTGGTTTTAAGGGGGAAGGGGGAGGGATCTACAAAGGAAATTTTTTATTTCCCCGGGGCCCTTTCGCGGTTAAAGGGCGTGGGAGGGGGGCCAGGGGGTTTTTTCGTCGCCCGGTGGTGTTTTCTTTTTTTTTGGGAAAGTTTAGGGGGGGTGGTGCAGTCATGGCGGCCTCGGGTTTCGGGTGGCCTTTTTTTTCGCCTTGGGCCTTTTTCGTTAAACCTTTTTGGGGGGGTTGAGATTGGGGGGGTTGGGGGTTTCCCCCATTTGGGGGAGAGGGGGTTTGGGCCCGCAGGCCGCAGACGTGTGGAAGCATAAAGGTGCGGGGGTGTTTTGGATCCGACCGTTCCCAAAAACGGGGTCAGGAGGGGAAAGGGGGCCCAAAAGGGGCGGTTTAGGGGGATTCACGGAGCCCCTCATCTGCCCCCTGGCTTTGCTTGAGGGCATTTCGGGTTTTGGCGAGCGGGGGGGGGGGGCCCCTATTTTTTGCAACCCCGGAAGGTTCCTTTCTGGGCCCGCTATCAATTCGCGGGGGGTTTTCAGCGCCCGTTTGGGGGCATTGGGTCTGGAGCCCGGGGGGATTCGCCCCGGGACTCTTTTCGGAAAAGGAGCAGAATGGGAACGGCGGGGGTTTGGGGGCTTTCCCCCCTGAGTTTTTTTCCGGGGGATCGGAAAGAAAGGGGTCGGGCCGGTTCAGGGTAAAAATTTTGCCCCCAGTTTGGGTTTTCGGGGGAAAAGGACAAAGGGGGGCCCGGGGGTTGGGCCGGCTTGTGCCTGAGTTTTTTTTGGGCCCTCCCCTTCGTGTTTCTGTTTCTTTTGTAGCTCGGTCCCCCCTTGCCAGGCTGGATCCTGGGACATTCCTTGTCCACGGGGGGCGGGGAGAGCGGGACCCCTCCGGGGCCGGGGGGGGCGGCAGCCCGGCTTTTTCGCGCGATGTGGCGGGGATTCGGGGATAGGGCGGGGTGGTAAAGAGGTGGCTGGGGGTTTTCCGGGAATTTTTTTGCGGAAAAAGGGATTGGAAAAGGGCCCCCGGAAAGTTCGGTGTTTTCATGCCGGGGGTAATTTATTTGGGGCCCCCCTTTCTTCTCGGGGGGCTGGGGTTTGGAAAAAATTTAAATATGACCTTTTTGCGGGTTTTTGGTCCCTTTCCCCGGGTGGTTTTTGTGTGGGCGGACAAGGTGTTCCGGCAAACCCGGGGGGGGGGCCGGTCGGTGGATAAACCCGGGAAAAAGGGCCCGGGGAAAAGGGCCCAAAAGGTTTAGTGCAGGTTTTTTGGCACGTAATGGGGGGTGTTTTTGCGCCAACCCCCCCCCGAAATTTGGAAAACGGGGGGGGGAATTTTTTGGGGAGCGGACCCGGGGGTTTAACGACGGCGGTTTTTGGGTTGGACCTTAAAGGGCCCTCGGTCTTCAGGAGGGTATGAGAGGGGTCTCGGTTTTTGGGGGGGTCTCCGTCATGAAAGGGGGCATGGCAAAGCTCGCGGTGGGGGTACGAGGGTTTTTGGGAGTGGTGGAGAAAATTGGGGGAGGGAGTCCCTTTGGGGGAGGATTCCCTCAGAGTTTGGGTAACTTGGGCGGCCCCGGGGAAGGGGGGCTCTTTCGGGGTGTTTTTTCCCTGGGGAGCAAAAAGAGGAAACCCAAAAAGTATGGCTTTTGGGGCCCCCGGCCAGTTGGGGAAAGGGCTGGGGCAAAAAGGGGGTTTTTGTCCCTTTTGGGGATTTTGGGCGCCGGGGCGGGGTTGGGGCTCCAAGGACCCCGGCTCCATTGGGTTTTGGTACTGTGGTTTTTAAAAATGTTAAATTTGGGTTATTTAAAGTGGGTTTTAAATAGAAAATATATATTACAAGGAGAGGGACGGGGAGAGGTGGAATTATTTTTTACTGGAGGTAAAATTTTAAATTTTTATATATAAATTTAAAAATACCGGGTTTTCAGATTTTAAAATTTTTATTTATACTGGTTTTTTTGATATAATTTTTTGTGTAAAGTTTTTTAATAAAACGGCTGCTTTTTGGGCCCAAAATTTTTCCAAGCAGGTTTTCGTTTTCCCTCACTGGGGGGCTTCAGCAGGGAGGGGGGGAACAAGGAAAAGTTTTGGAAAAAAGGGTTGGGGGGGGAGACGCGCGACTCCCGCGTTCCCCTTTGGGGCAAGGCCCGCGCGCCGGGCCGGGGGGGGCGCCCCCCTGGGGGGAAAGGGGGGGCATGACCCGGCAAAGCTGGGCGGGCCGGAAAGGGGGGGGCCGGGTGACGCGGCCCCCGGAACGCGTCATAAGACCGGCGGGCCGGGGGGGGAAATCCCCCGGGGCAGGGGGGCGGTATTTAAGGCCGCCTCCTGCCCGGGGAAACAGTCGCGCAGCCCAAGTGGGGGCATCCCCCCCGCCCGCCCCCCTTTAAAAAGGGGTTAAAGGGGCGAAAGGGGGGGTGTGGTTTGTGGGGAAGTTCCGGCAAAGTTTTTTGCTGGGATTATTTAAAGTCACGGGGCCGTGGGGTCGGGGGTTTTTTGGAGTGGTGGGAAAAAATTGGTGAGGAGTCCCTTCCCGGGGGAAAGGGTTTTCCCCCAAGTTTGGGGAAAATTGGACGGGCCCCGGGGAAAGGGGGGCTCTTTTCGGGGGTTTAACCCGGGGAAAAATAGGGGAGCCCTAGGTAAGGCTTTTTGGGGCCCCCAGCCAAAGGAATAAAGGGGTGGGGGCAAAAAGGTTGGGTTTTTTTCCCTTCGGGGATTTTGGTCGCCGGGCGGTTTTTTTGGGGGTTTCCCAAAGGGCCTCGCTCCTGTTTTGGGACTGTGGTTTAAAGTGTTTTTTTCAGGGGTTTTTTATGTGGGGGTTTTAAAATAGATATATATAGTAAATGGAGAGGCACGGGCAAAAGGGGGATTATTTTATACGGAGGTAAATTTAAATTTTCATAAATATATTTTAAATACCGGGTTTTTTAGTTTTTAATGTTATTTATACTGTTATATATTTATGTGTATGTTTGTTAAAAAAAAATGGGGCCCGTGGCCAAATTTTTTAAACCAAGCAGGGGTCCCTGGGCCCCACTGGGGGGCTTCACGGGAAGGGGGATCAAGGGGAAAATTGGGAAAGGGAAATTGGGAGGGCAAAGGGCGCGCAGACTCAGCGTTGCCCTTTGGGGCCCGTTAAATTTGGTGTCATCGCTTTTACACCTTTCTCAAACTGGTTTACGGAATTTCAACCCGGCACCCATCTCAAAAGAACTGGGCTAAGGATCTTAAAAAAAAGAATTGTTTTTTTTCCCTTTTAAAGGGGCCCAGGGTATAAGGGAAAATTGGGGAACACCGAGGTTTAACAAGACAGGTTCCACTCAGAACAGGCCTTACCAGCGTCATATCCAGAGTGTCATAATAAACAAATGAGTGTTTACAGCATTGCTGCAGAGGTTACATGGGTGGGGTGTCAGCCTATCAGTGCTCAGACTGTAACATGAACTCTGCATCAAATTGGTCTGCATGACTGATGTCCCAGAAGGAAGCTTTTTCTAAGGTTGATGATGCACAAGAAAGCCTACAAACAGTTCGCTGAAAACAAGCAGATTAAGGACATGGAACCATGTCCTGCGGTTCAGATGGTGTCAAGCAAGTGTAGAGTACAAAGGCATGTGTGTCTTGCCTACAGTCAAAACTTTGGGGGTGGGGTATTTTCATTTTTTTTTGGGGCCCGCATGAGTGTGAAGGCTGTCGGGGGGGGGGCTACAGTTCATTTAGAGAAACCCCGAATGCCAACATATACGTAAATTTGAAAATGGGCGAATGTTCTAAGGGGGTGGAATTCGTTTTTGAATTTTAGGAAAACTTTGATTTTTGAATGGGGCGAAGGGGTTTTGGGGGATTCGCGGGGCCCAAAATGTGCTTTTGATTATAAAATGGCTTTCGAGCACATGGGGGTTTTTCATGGGGGGAAAGGAAAAATTGGGGGGAAGAAGGGCAATTGGGATTAAAATAACATGTGTAGAGGGTTTAAGCCAATCAGAGACCCGGGGGGATTCTGTGCGTCACCGCCATATAATTTATTTTCCCCCGGGGGCGGCACTGTGAGCTCATACCGCTCTCCCCTGTACTGGTTTGGGAAGGGGCCCGCCGCGGGGTGCTTAGATAAACTGATTTTTAAAGAACTCATTTTTATAACAGGATTTTTGGGGGGGGGGGGTCTAAACTTGTTTTAAGGGGGGTTTCTTCATTACGTTCTTTTTTCTGATTTTGTTTGGGGGATTGGAACTGAAGTCCCTGTGCAAACCAATTTTCAGTGCATATACTTTTTTAAAGCTGTCTCTCGTTCTTCAGCACATTGAATTCCAATGGTTATCTAAACCTTTTTTCCCCATTGTATTCAATTAAAGAAAAAAGCGTTTTTTTCAATTTCCCAAAACCATTTAAATTTTTTGGTTTTCTCCCTTTCTTTTGCGCCCAAATTTTGTTTCGGGGGTTTAAATTTAAACGTTGGTTTTGCTGTTGTGGCACTAAAAAAAAACGTTCTTTTTTTACCGCCAAAAAAAGAAAATTTTTTTGTAGCATTTTTTCCATAACCGAAGGGTTTAATTTACAAGGTTTTGTTTTTTCTTACGTAAAAATTTTCACGCCATTTTAAAAACCTACAAAACTGGTAAAATTTTTTGGGTTTCTCCCCCTTTTTTTTGCACAAATTTTCATCCAGGGGTTTTTTAAGATTGTTATCTGTTGTTGGGCAAATAAAAAGAAACGTTCTTTTTCATCACCAAAAAAGAAATTTTGCCTGTAGCATAATTCATATCCGAAGGTTAATTAAGCCTGTTTGTGCTTTTATATTCAGTAATATACACAGTGATTTTAAACGGCACATACAAGTAAATTTTTCCTGGCCATTTGTGGAGCGCAATTTATATCCAAGGGTTACCCAAGCTTGTTACTGGGTTAATTTGGAGTCAAATACAGGGTGTGTATTTATCATATACAGATATCTTCATCAAACAGTGTCTGTACATTATAGAACAAACAGTATGTCAGACAGAGAGGTGGCAGGCTCTTTACCTGCGAGTGTCAGTGGCACAAACATTCCTGGAGCAGGCCCAGGTCGCAGCACAGTAAGGGGACGTCGCAGCAGGGGTCACTCGGTGAGGCCACAACTGCCGCTGTCATCTAGCGGCTGTGTGTTGTTCAGCAACCCAATGGTTCTTGATTGGTTGACTAGGTCATCCACTTCCTCCAGATGACATCTGACAACCCCAGCCAAGAGTCGGTGGGAACCTCAGACACAACCCTTAGTTGGCATGGCCGGGAGCGGGTCAGTGGCCCTCACCTGTCCTCAACCCGCCTCTGTCCCATCCGGTTCCCTCAGCCAGAGATCTACTATGTTGTCTGGGCTCAGTGCCACTATACAGCGAGGATTAGGAGGACAGTCAGCAGCTACTTGGCAGCGAAGAAATGGGACCAATATCCCCTGCTTCTTGCAGAAGGCGGCAAAGTATAGATGTAGAGAGTGGCATGGGAGTTCATGTTGTAAGGGATCAGCCTCTGCATACCAAGGCCAGTGAGCAGGACAGCAGTGAAGATGAAACAATAATCAATGATGATGTAGCCGACCACACTTGGGAGCCGGGTGAAGCAAGGGCTTCATCTTGTCAGTAAAAGAGGGCGTCAGCTTGAGCGTCAGGCAGCGGCGCAGCCAGCAAGTGGGCTGTGTGGCCGTGAGTCAGCAGGGTAGCAGCAGCGTGAGGTCAGGAGCCAAGCGGCCACGGGGTAGAAAACCCGCTTCGCAGGTCCAAGAAAGTAGCAGAAAAGGGACTCAGTGAGGCAGCGGCGATAGTAGTCACTCAGTGCGGAGCGTTGGCAGTAAAATCAGCTACTCGACGGTGTGGCAGTTCCATGCTAAGACACTGGAGGAGCCGAATATGGGTATATTTAGAATCTGTGGGCAGAAATTTAAGGGTGGCCAGGGAGCTAATGTTGGCACCACGGCCCTTCTTCAACACATGCAGCATCACCATCCAGTGGCCTGGGATAAACGTGGCTCAGATGTGGTGTTCCATCCAGCCGCCACAGCAACAGCAGCAGCAGCGCCCAGTGGCATGCATGCCATTGCAGCCAGTCAAGGCTCCACCACCTCTGCAGAAGGGAGTAGTTTCTCTTTGCCATCATCTCTCGGTCCAGATGCACTCTGCCACCCCAGTTAGAAGTTCCGCTGGACTACTGGGCAGCCAAACTGGATGTGTGGCCGCAACTTTCCGAGTTTGCAGTGGAGAAGCTGTCCTGCCTGGCCAGTAGTGTGGCATCAGAGCGGGTGTTCAGTGTGGCAGGGGCCATCGTTACCCCAAGGAGAACCCGCTTGTCCACGGGAAATGTTGAACGACTGACCTTTGTCAAGATGAATCAGGCGTGGATCGGCCAGGATTTCCACACACCAATGCCTTAGGCGTCAGACTACATCAGCCATGACGCCTCACCCAAACTGTGAGAAATTAGTCTGTGTTCAAACTACCTGCCTCAGCCACTATTCTGATGCCGCCACCCGCCTGATGCCACACATCTGCTGCCAGTTTCTCCATTTGCCTACCACCATCTTTACCAGGGACTGGTATTGCCACCCACCTCCACACTCTGTCATTGTGCCACTCTATGACCTCATGCTGCTGCTGCTGTTGCTGGTGCCGTGACATCCACACTGTGTCATTGTGCCACTCTCTGACCTCTATGCTGCTGCTGTTGTTGCTGCTGCGGTCACCTCCACACCCTGTCATTGTGCCACTCTCTGACCTCATGCTGCTGCTGCCGTGACCTCCACACTCTGTCATTGTGCCAATCTCTGACCTCATTCTGCTGCTGCCGTGACCTCCACTCTCTGTCATTGTGCCACTCTGTGGCCTACTACTGTTTTGCCACCACCAGAATGTCATTGTGCCACTGTCTGACCTCATGCTGCTGCTGTGGCTACTGCCGTGACCTACACACTGTGTCATTGTGCCACTCTGTGGCCTACTTCTGTTTTTGCCACCTCCAGAATGTTATTGTGCCACTGTCTGACCTCATGCTGCTGTGGCTGCTGCCGTCACCTCCACACTCTGTCACTGATGTTGCCAACTGAGCTCTCAGCTTTTGCTGCCATGACTTTATCAGGCTACATTCCCGCTTCAGTTTTTTGGTCAGTTTTGCCCTCTTAAGTGCCCAGGGAATTTTATAGTGAAGCGATTCTAAGAGCGGCGGCAGTCATCTGCGTGTCATACTAAAACACAACATTGTATGAAGACCAAACCAAGCCCCTCTGCATATTTAAGCATGGCACAATGTTCTACAGCACCCTACAGGCTCCTGTGCAGCCTGGAAATAGCTGTTTTTAACGCGATTCGTCCCGAAGCAATTCGGACCGAAACGAATTTTGTCGGAAAATTCGGCAAAGTCGGCGAATCAAATTTTTGAGAAATTCGCCCATCTCTAACTGTACTATACTGAAGAAGAGCATGAGCCCATCCCTCTGGAAGCTGGGCCGCAGGGCAGTATTCAAACATGATAAGAACCCCAAACCCTCCTCCAGGATGCCCACTGCCTTGCTAAAGAAAATGAAGGTAAAGGTGCTGGACTGGCCAAGCATGCATCCAGACCTAAACCCTATTGAGCATCTGTGGGGTATCCTTAATCAAAAGGTGGAGGAGCGCAACGTCTCTAACATCCACCAGCTCCCCAATATCGTCATTCAGAAGTGGAAGAGGATTCCAGTGGCAACCTGTTAAGCGCTAGTGAACTCCATACCCAAGAGAGTTAAGGCAGTGCTAGAAAAGAATGGTGGCCACAAAAAATATTGACACATTGGGCCCCAAAATTTTCATTTTATTTGGGGGTTGTATGTACTCACTTTTGTTGAGTAGTTTGAACTTGAGGGTGTTTTTTTCAGTTATTTGGATACACCAATTTACACTGTTGTACACTGACTATTTTACATTGTTTCACAGCGTTATATCTTCATGAAAAGATATCATACAATATTTACAAAAATGTGAGGAGTGTACTCAACTTTGTGAGAAGAAAAGGAAAGAAAGGAAATAAAGATAAAGGCATGGTTATGAACTGCCTCTAAGGTGAATGGGTGGAAAAGGAGGCATCTAGAAGCTCACAAGGCTGGGAAAGATTATGCAATAAGGTGTGCGAGACATGTCTAAGAGGGTGGGTTTATTGGATCTTTTGGCGTATTTTTTTTGCGTTTCAATTAATTTCAATGAAAAAAGGGTTAGGTACAAAGGCTGTAAGATAATTTAAAAAAGGGGGCTCAATCCCGAGTATATTTTTTAATAGTAATTTAGCGTGCGTCTGAAAATAAGTGACACGTCACTTCTTTTTTGGGTGTTTCGGGAGCAAATAGTAAATTAGAAGGCCCAAAAGTGGGCCCTTGGGGTATTACGCTTCAATATGAAATTTTACTGTGCAATTTTTGGTATGTCGCAATGCAATACGCCCATGTAAACCCCCCTAACAGTGCCAACTTTTTGGGGGACGGTGCGGGAAGTCCTAGGTCTCAATTTTTTTGCCCTTTGGGAGTTGTAATAAAAAGCTTACTGTGGAACTACTGACACTACCACCTGGAAGTTTCATTGCAAAAGGGGCAGATTTTCTGGAGGAAGTATTGAACTGTCTTTGTTTATTAATATAAATGCTGTTTGGGGTGTTTTATGAAATCTGGATCTCCTTGAAAATTCCGTTAATTTCTCTTTGCCGTAGCAATTTTTGGTGATGATGGGTTTATTTATTCTCCCTCTTCAAGAGCAACGACTTTTTTATTTTTTCATCGACATAACCTTATGAGACCTTGTTTGTGCAAGGCAATTTGTATTTTTAATAGTGTTGAAAAAGACATTTTTTGTGGCGAGAAAAGAGAATAACAAGGCAATTTCACAATTATTTTGGGGGGTTTTTGTTTATATGGAATTCACCATGCGGCATATTTTCTGCGGGCTAATACAATACCAAAGATATGAAATAGTTTTTGTTATGTTTTATTACTATGAACAAAAAATAACCTTTTTTAAAAAAAATTATCTTTATCCAGGGGTGAAACAAAAGGTAAAAGGTGTGTTGGGGATATGGTCTGTATCCCCCTTTCCACACTTATTTATTCTATATATTTTTCTGCTACTTGTCTTTATATTATTTTGTATTATATTTCAGTGGGGTAATGTCATGACCGTGCCTATTCAGGCCATAGCACAGTCCTCTGTCTACAAGGTGCAGTGCATCTGGCCATGGTTTGTGACTGTGCTATGTATATTGATTGCAGTGTCTGAACACGATCTTATTTGGTTCTGTCTGGCCGTGTTTATTGTGATTCACAAGTTTCCTGCCACACCTGTCTGATGCTGCTGACTTCTTGCGGAGCGGCAGGTGATCGTGGCGAGTTGATTGATGCATGTCTGCACCACTCGGGCTATGTTCTGGATGCCAGAGAGCCGGTCCAATCACACTCTGGAATGGGTCCCTGACTTCCTGTTTAAAACCCCTCTTGTGTGGTGTTCTTTGCTGGAGATAGTCTTATCTAGATCTGCTGTGCTTGCCACTATTGGGTTGTCTTTTTTTGTTTTGTTGATTTCTTGCTTCTTCTCTGACTCTCCTTTTTGCCATATGTTTTTGTACTGCATCGCTCGTCCGACTTCCCGTTTTTTTATTATCTGTCTTGTCTATTCTCTGTGTTCATGTATTTAGGGTAGAGACTGATGCCCAGCTGCTGCTGACTACTTAGCATAGTAGGCAGGGACAGATTGGGGGTCCTAGTTTCAGGGCTCACAGTCTGTCTTCCCTTTTCTCTTTATCTGCTCCAGGAATTCCTAACAGGTAAGTTGTAGTTTTGTGATTTATTTTGACATATGTGTGCTATTTTGGAAACACGTATTTGTCGATTTATGCTCTGCTCTCAGTATTCTTGTTTTTATGAATTTACAATAAAACCTAATTTCTTGATATATAATTGTCATAGAGAACTGTGGATTCCGTCTCTCCTTCCCACTCGGCGAATACGCCGGGCGGGGAGTAAGTGACATGCACACTATCCCAGCGGGATACGCGCTGTGAATAATGCATGTCTATGGGGCCGGCGAGCTGCTGACCCCGCCCCTTATTCAAGCTGTAATTGCGAGCAAAATCTGTCCCGCAATTACGGCTTGAATAAGCCGTGTGAACCGGCCCTTAGAAGCAGCAGCATGGCAGTAACGTAGCCAAAGCTTTTCTGCCCAGGGCTGCTAAGGGTCTAGCCCTGACTGTAAGCTAGTGCTGCAGTATTTAACCCTTTAAGCTAAATGCCTGAAAAGTAGTTAATGACCAGAACATTTTGTTTCTAGTTTTTGCCTCTTTGCGTTTCAACAGCTGTAACTTTTTTTTTTTTCAATAATGCAGTTGTATGAGGCCTCGTTTTATTCAAGAGGAGTTGTACTTTATGGGGAATAGTTTAAGCTCACATATAAATAATTGCAGAATTTTGTTTTCAACTTTTTTTTAGTGTTGAGCGATTATTATCGACAAAGTTGAAATCGGCACGGTGTTTATGTTGATCGGAATTTTTCGATCACGTGATTATTTAGGTGAAAATCTGCGCATAATCTATTAATATTGCGCCATTTTCGGAGCTTCCTGTAATTTTGGCGGCCAGCAAATCAGCTTAGAGAATAGAGCATGGTGAGCTGGGTGTGCGACGTCATGACTGGGATGTGTATGGTTGTGATTGGCTGGAAAAATCACATTGACCTCGTTTTACATAGAACGGGCCCTTACTGTTCAGCATCAGTGTGTGTATGTGTCTCATAAGAGCAGGACATGTGCTAAGTCTCTCTCAATACAGCTCAGCGAAACAGTTCTTTGTTCACACAGACAACTATGCTTTTAGCTGTGAACATTAGAACATAGGTAGATTAGAGAATTTCAGTTTTTAGTTACTTGGGCTGAGAATTTTAAAGGAGTCTGGTGTAACCCCCCCCGGGGGGAGGAGGGGCCGGGGGGGTCAGGCGAACACAGAACGGGCAGGCTTTTTTAAAGGGAGTGGATATTGTGCGCCAACTCTCTGTGCCCCGCATAAAAAAGGGGGTTTTTTTATTAACATTTTTTGCCCCCTTTTTACTACTGTCACCATTTAATTTTTTTTTTTATTTTGGCCAGTTTAGTTTTGTTCAAAGACCCATTTTGTACAACAATAGGATACAGAACTTTTTATCACCGCAGGGTATTTCATAGGTGCAAAAACCCTTTTATTATCCGTACACAATTAATTGGTTTTGTTCACTTTGGCGCAGGCCATTTTTGTTAAAAGCCCATCGTAGGGAATTCCCAACAAAATTTGCTGTAACTGGTGTTGTATTTAAAAGGTGCAAAAACCACCATTATCAGTACACTTTAATTACGTGTTTTTCATTTTTGGCGCAGATCAGCTTTTTTCGAAGCCCCTTTTTTTTTTTACAACTGTACTTAAAAAATTTTAACCATACAAAATTGTTTTTTAATTGGGTGTATTTAAAGGTGAAAAAACCACTTTTACCCTTATACTTTTAAATTTAGGGGGGGGTTTTTTTTTATTGTTGGTTTTTTAAAAAATTTTCAAATTTTGGGCAAAAAAACCCTTTTATCCGTTAATTTTAAATAGTTTTATTGCCTGGTGCCATTTTTTCCAAAGCCACGATGTTTTTTTCAGGTTGTGTGAGTACGCTATAATCAGGCCCTTTGGAACAGAAATGGGGCTTCTGAGTGGCATTTCCCCTCCAATTTTAACAGTGTGAGATTTTTTTTAAATTTTTTGGATCTGTGCTTTAAAAATGCAGCAATACTACGGTCCTACTATAAAAAAATTTTTTTCACAGACTTTTGGTTTTTCAAAATTGTCAAGAGTGGCTAAAGGGTGAGGGTGCTGGCAGAAACAGGAATAGGTAGGACACTGTTAAGGGAAATATTGCAAAATGATTTTTTTTTTGCAAGATTTTTTAACTAGCTTCAACCCCTGTGTGGATAACCTTTTTAAATACAATTTAAAAAAAAAAAAGAAACAAAGACGGTGGGTTTCCCCATCCTATTTTTAAAATGGTTTTCGAGATTAAACTACTAAAAAACTTGCATGTAAAAAATAGTGTACAAATTTTCCCTTAAAATTTGTACAAGGGGGTAAGGAAGACTTGAACAGATGGGTTACCGGGAAGGTATAGTCAATTATCCATTCAACTAAAATGGTGGTTGAAAATCCTTTTTCCGGCACTTTTTAATTGTGGGTCATGAGGTTTCGGGGTCAGCTGTGGGCCCCGGACGGGGTATTTTAAGTCCAGTTTAAATAAAATATGGTTCAAAACATACTGCCCTTTTGGCACTTTTTAATTTGTGGGTCATGCAGGTTTAAGGGATGCTGTGGTACAAGACAGGGATAGTGAATGGTCTGTGATTTTTTTTTGTGGCTTTTATAACTAAATTGGTTGCCTAAGATTAACGTATCCTTTGATGTTGTGGATGTTAATTCCGCTTCTCCACCCTGTTTGGGTGAAAATGAAAGGGGTTTGTTCCCCTCCCTACACTTTAAAAGGGAATCGGGGGATAATCTATTATCGACTATCGGAAAAGTCTTGATAAATTTATAATCGACATCACCCGATGACATAGTTGACGTAAACGTCATCACTACTTTTTTTACATCTTTTTTTTTACATTTACATTTCTATTAAAGACAGTCATTTAAATTTTACGGGTTATGGTTGTGTGGATACCTAATATGTGTTTTTTTTTGTGTGTAATGTATGCACAATTTTTTATACTTTTTATTCTTTTTTTTTTTTTTTTTTTTAAATTTTAAAGTATTTCCAATTCTATATGCTAAAAATTTTAAACGTGTCATTGACACGGGAGTGACAGGGAGCACACAGTCTGCCCCGATCCGGCTTCTTTCAGAGCAGCCCCCGGGGCTTTCTTAGGGCCCCGGCTGCTGTGCGCCATTCCGGGCTTTGTCAGGTCACCCGGTTTCCCATCACCCACAGAGTAGGAAACCCCTTTATTGTGCTGCAGTAGTCCTGGAAAAACCCAAAGGGGTTAAGATGGGAGCGAAGGTTTCCCCCGCTCCCCGGCCCTTGCCGGAACTGAGCTGGGATCAGGGCTGGTGACAGCCCCGTCTAAAAGGGTGCTTGGGGCTGGGATCCCAAACTCAAAATTTGCGCAAAGCCAAAAGACGAACGACCTGAAATACCCGCCATCAAAAGACGGTGGGCGACCACTAAAGAGTTAAACAAGAACAAACCTAATATTCGCTGTGCCTCTCACCCCCATTCGAGTACTGATGTTGATGGTGGTTGTTCCCCCTTTTTATATTTATTTCTGGTTGTGGTTGGTTCACCCCATGAATGATGAAGCGCGACCAGCGAACTTGCATTTCAGGCGTACTTTGGGCCCGTAAAACCTGCCTGGGGTTTAAAACTAACTACACCCTTTTTCTTCTCCTCCCATTCCCTAGACTTTTAAGTCACTGTAACCTTAACCCTGTCATCGACATTCATCACAAAATGGTTTTAGAAAAATATCAGAAGAAAATTTTGATTTTAAGAAGAAGAGGGAGCAAAAATGGACCCCAATCACTGAAGAGAGAAGCTTTTTTTCTTGAGTAACACATTGTAAGTTACAAAGTTTCTTTTAGAAGGGGAAAATCTTCCCTTTTGGGAGCACCGTTAAAGGGGTGTAGGTTTTTTATTGCCTTTTAGCCCCCCTACTAAGATCGAATACAAAGGCATAATGGAAAAGGAGTGGAAAAAGCCACGACCCCCTATAGGGGTTTTAACAAATCCTCAATTTACTTCTGATCCCTGAATATTTGAGAAGAAAAAAAGGGAATAATTGTCAAGCCCAAAATTTTCTTTCAATACGCCGTTTCGGGGTTTTGCCCCCCATCAGTGTAGAGCAGAGCGTATTGGGGTTGACTATAGTGAACCCCTTTTAAAAAAATATTGGTTACTGGAGTAGTTTTTTGGGGGGGGAGGAAAGATGGTAGGAAGGGGAACATCTCTCCTTAGGAGAGCACCAGTTAAGGTGTGTAGTGTTTTGATTGCCTTTTAGCCCACTACTAAGCATCTGCATATTCTTTTATTGAGTTGCCCTGTTAATTTATGCAAAGCTTGTTGCAAAGTTAGTTGCCAGTTAAGGACTATTATTCTACAATAAATTTATTATAGCAACTAATGTCAGGCAGCTAGAAAATTAGATTATGGGGTTTATAAAAAAAATTTTAAATTGGAACAAAAACCCTACCAAATTTACAAATTTACTTTGTAGAACAGATGAGCTTGCAGTGCCTAGGGCCCACCAGTGGAGTGGGTTCTGGGGTCCACCTAAGTAGTTGATCCTGGGGGGGCCCCCACTACCGTCGTTTAAAAACTCTTGTCTTGCCTTTGCTTTTTGCCTTTTTCTCTGCCCTTCTACTTCTCCCCCAAGGATGTACTGCAGTTTAAAGAAAAACAAAGTTTTCCGGCTGGGGGCCCTTGCAGAGGTTTCCCGTCTTCCCCTGTGGGCCAGTCCAAACCTGTCTATGAAATATTTTGTTTTCCATTTTGGCCACCAATGTACAAGAAAGACATACTGTAGATAGGTGAATTTCTCAAAATTCGGTTGCTCCTTTGCCGAAATTCCGACAAAAAATTTCTTTGGGCGAAACCGTTTAAAAAAAAGCTATTTCCCGGCTGCACAGAAACCCCGCGGGGCTGTAGAAAGTTTTTCCATGTTAAATATGCAAGGGAGCTTGATTTGGTCTTTATAAAAGTTGTGTTTTTTTGTATGACACGCAATGCTGCCGCCGCTCTTAGAATCGTTCCTATAAAATTCCTGGGCATTAAGAGGCAAAAAAGACCCAAAAAAAATGACGGGAATGTAGCCCGATAAGTCTGGGACGACGTGGAAAAAAAACAAGCTGAGGGGGGGTGGCAAACAGTGACAGATGTGGAGGGGACCGGGGCGCCACAGCAGCATAAGGGCAGAGAGTGGCACAATGACATTCTGGAGGTGGCAAAAAAAAGGAGTAGGCCAAAAAGTGGCCAATGCAGTGTGGAGTTGACGGTCAACAGCAGCATGAGGTCAGACAGTGGCACAATGACACAGTGTGTGGGACGGCAGCAGCGCTGAGGGAGGACAGGGCACAATGGGAAAAGTGTGTAGGTCACAGCAGCAGCATGAGGTCAGACAGTAGCCAATGACGTGTTAGGTCACGGGAGCAGCCAAGCAGCAGATAGGTCAGACAGTGGGACAAGACAGTGTGTAGGTCACGGGGACACCAAAAGCAGCGCATGAGGTCGGCAGTGGCACAATGACATTCTGGAGGGGGCAAAAACAGGAGTAGGCCAGGTGGGGCAATGACACGTGGTTGGGGGCATGGCAGCGCCCCCCAGCAGCATGAGGTCAGCAGTGGCACAATGCCAGTGTGTGGTCCGACGCGCCCCAGCGCAGCATGGGTCGAAAGTGGCACAATGACAGTGTGAGGTCACGGGCAGCAGCATGGGTCAGACAGTGGCACAATACATTCTGGGGTGGCAAAACAGTAGTAGGCCCAGAGTAGCACAATGACGAGGGGAGGTGCGGGGGAAGGATCAAAAGCTGAGGTCAGGAGTGGCACAATGACAGTGTGGATTCAGGTACCACAACAACAGCACAGCATGAGGTCGCAGTGGGCAAAATTTAAAGAGTGTGGAGGGGGGTGGCAATTTCTGTGCGGTAAAGATGGTTTGGTGGGGGTGGAGAAAAAATGTCGCAGATGTGTGGATTAGGTGGGTGGGAGCTTTAGAATAGTGGTGAGGCGGTGTTGAAACCCCCGCTCATTTTTTAAGTTTTGGGGAGGCGTAAGGTGATGTTTCTGCGCCTAAGGCATTGGGTGTGGGTCCTGGGCCCAACCCCCCGATTCATCTTGAAAAGGCATCGTTTACATTTCCCTGTGGACAAGGGTTTCCTTGGGGGAGGGCGTTGCAGGGTCCCAAAAATCCGGGGCTCGGGCCCCTTTTTGTTTTTCTGGGTTTGGGGGGTTTACACGAATTTTTTGCGCCTCATTTTTTAAATGGGATGTTTTTTTCAGAGAAAAAACCTTTTGTTCCTGTCCTAATTTTCTGCACATCCCACACAGATCCCCTCCTTCCTCGCAGTCACTTCAGAAAAATCACCCAAAGACAAATTTATTTTTCAGAAATTTCACTTCAAAAACAATACCCCTAAACAGTCACCAAAAAAATCCACCTACCTGGGCAAAATTTCCAGACAAATGATTTTTACTAAAAACCCCCCC